>JAKSZP010004106.1:0-161483 GCA_022478985.1 Massospora cicadina
TATGAATTTTAGGTTCTTTTATTTAATAATTTATCCAGGTTGATAGAAAACAGAACTGAGGATCCTCCAGCTCCCAGTTCCTTCCCTATATACACATGTTAAAAAAGCTAAAAATAATGTCCATCCTGGACACTGTCTCCCCAGTTAACGTGATATATTATAAGCTTATGGTGCCAGCTTGAATGATGTTTGGTGTAAACTTTACAGCAGGATCGCGGAATCTTTACTCAATGGTTTCATGCCAGTTCTGATCCTCAACAGTTATGCGCCAGTTCCATTTCAAATCAATCAAACCGTGAAACTCTCAAGCACCCATTTCATTCCATTCTTGATTTGAATCCAAATCGAATCTCAAAACTACCCATTTTACTCGTTTTCCGTTTTGTTCTGACTTGGACGCCCATCTTGCTCCTTGGCCTACTCCAAGCTCTGGCCCCTTAGGCATCCTTGCCAGAACCAACGTTCCCTCCTCCTCCATACATACAGACACAGCCTGCCCTGTCTTACCAAAGATCAGGGCAATGTGATGCTGAGGATAGACCTCAACCGTCACACCTATTGCTAGGTTTATTGGTGTCAAAATACTCTCATATTTGGGAGAATTTCAGGGATGAAAATTGCAACAACAAGCATGCAAAATTTTATAAGATTATCTTGAAATGAGTTTTGTCATACTGCTGACAAAATACAAATTCTGGGAAATTTTTGCATTGATTTAAATAAATGATGCATTTCTTAATCAGGATGTTAACAGGCCTCTCTCAATAGCCTTAGGTACTCCCATTTGGGCGGTCCATGTGCAAGTGCTATTGTGCAGATTATGTGGATTGACATACAAAATTTGCCATAGATGGGAAACTATTTTAGGATCAGCTTAAAATATGTTTTCATCATACAGCTGATGGAAATGACTCCCTAGTCAGAATGTCAATTGGCCCTCTTGATAGCATAAGGTACTCCCATTTGGGCAGTCCATGTGCAAGCCTTATCTGTCATGGAAACGGCAGAAGAAGTTTAGACCATCCTGCCAGTCAGTATGCATAAGCACCCAAAAAGCAAGCTAGAATGCCAGAGGCATTTTTGACTGGACAACTTGGTATGGAGCTGGGCATTGGGAAATGACGAAGTGTTGGTGAAGCACAAAGGTGAGAATGATCCCAACAGCAAACCACACTGAACCCACTCCTGACCCAGAGGGTCTTGCTGCAGGGGGTGAAATCACTGAGATAGTCTCGATAAGATCCTCAGCATATGGTGCCATCTCAACTGGGGTGGCAAGGAGACAGATTCTCTCTTGCAATTGGAGGACATAGGGCCACAAGATCCCCATGTATTGCTGCCAGAAGTTAGCAATCATGGGGTTGTAGAGCCAAAAATATTGAACTCGCTGAACCCAATTGATGGCGGAGGGGGCCATAGTGACCAAGAGTACTGGTAGAGCCCATCCTGTATACATACTGACAGGCTACCAGGGAAATGCCATTGGGGATGTGGTTGGAAGAAAATAATAAAATTTGTTTAGTTTTTTTGAAAATTTTTATTGAAGGAAAAGGAAGAAAATTGGCCAACTATTTTCTCAGTGCTATGCAACTGATTGAATAGTGGTCAATTGGGGTAGTGACAAGATGGGATCAGGTCCCACAATTTTGACCTAACTGGTGAATTGTTTGGGAATGGGTGGGTTTGTTCCTTGAGAACTGACATCACAAAATTCAGCGGTGGGCTGAGTCTCTGTCAGTTTGACCTCAAACATCTGAACTGGGGCTCATCTACATTTCTGATGGTTGGCATGATGGCGTTTGGACCAATGAGCAGCGGGAATCCCCCAAGGCCACCCCACATAGGGGCAGGTCCATTTGGTTGGGAACAGGTTCAGGACACCCAACCCGCCCAGGCTTAGTTGCTGAACCATACATTTGGTCAATGGCAGCACATTGGCCACAACGCCTGAATTATCAACAGAGGGCTTCAAACCCTCATCAATGGCACCCAATGTTAGTTCTATCAGCTTATTGATCAAAATTGGAGCTTTCAGGCATTCCAGCTGATACCTCAGCCTTAATGCCTTTCCAGCCATTTGAGATTCAGCCATTGGCCAGATTGCCACTTGAATTAGATCTAACTGATTTCAATTAGAAAATCTCAGCGCAGATTTTGCTAATTCTCCACAACAGTTCTGCTGAGGTGAGTGTGGGTATTGGGGGTGGGATCTGAAGTGTAAGAGCTGTTACCCATTGCTTGTCTACTACATGAGTGAGATTTCCCTGAGTAATGAGGGGTACCACCATCCTCTTTGGTATCTTTTTATTTGGGAACGGGAAGATGGCCCAATCAAGAGCCAAGGGACATTCCCCAGGACTTACATTATCATGTCAATTATGAGGATCGACATATGAAATTCGCCATAGGGCAGAAAATTAATTTTAGGACCAGCTCAAAATATGTTTTTGTCATACAGCTGACAGAAACATCTCCCTAATCAGGATGTTAATGGCCCTCTTGATAGCACTAGGTACTCCCATTTGGGCAGTCCATGTGCAAGTGCTATCATGCTGATTACATAAATTGACATATGAGTTTCGCCCTAGGGCAGGAAATTGATTAAGTTTAACATCTATTTGTCTATGAAATTTGTAGACGTTATTTTTGGGTCGATCCCCAAATGATTTCTTATGCTGAGTAATGATATTGGTCCTAAAAGTTGGGATAAATTGTTGAGTTTTGGTGCAGCGACAATCAGACTGAATCTTCAGGTGTCCTTGGCCTGAGCTTTTGATAATATAATTAAATAGACGTTGCAGTAATCAGCATGAGTCATGTTATTGCAATAGGCTTTAATTAGAGTAATAGCTTGGGCATTAGGAGGATAATTGCCCCATCTGTTGGTTTTTTGAAGGGTTTATTTTTGAGTCAACCACCAGAATCTCACACTGCATGTTGCCAAACTTCAATTTGTCACTGATTAAAAGTTTCTAACATTTGCTATAAACTCTTAAGGAACCTGAAGGGCGTTTAGCTAGATAGTCTCTGAAAGTTTGGCTTATAATTAATAAGTTATATAGCATTTAGGATTGTCACATCAGAACGCCAAAAATCTCTCTAGACCACCTTTATCTCTGCGCTGTCCACCTTAGCAGATCAGCTACTCAATAAAGTTGAAGGCTTACTAATATGAAGATGAACAGTATACCATATGGTGAGCCTAGAACAATTATTACCTTACATTGAGATTTAGAATAGTATGCTTTATAAGATTGGAAAGGATGAGGGGAGGATACACCAGTGGAAGAATATGGACCCTCTACCACTGCCTTCCCAAGTTCAAATGCCAGTTGATTAACTTTGGGTAGGGGACAATTATGACTGTGTTGGCGTTGTGCACCAATTCCCTGAACTGAGATAGCGAATAGCAAAGGCAGTCCATGGAGTTCCTGGCCTATCATATGCTGTGCATGGAGGTTTTTTGGGTTTTATCCTCCTTTCCCATTCATTTGATTTCTCTTTAATCAGTGCGTTATTATCCCCAGGTTATCCCACCTTGAATAAAATTTAAAATTATAAAGGATGGTTGTAACGCTTATATCCAGCCCCTCTGAGCGTCCATTAATAGTTATGCAAGCCTGCCAGATTGATGGCCATGGAGGCAGTTTACTAAGACGCCAAAACAAGTACAGTTGAGCAACTATTGGTAGTCTTTTCAGTTTGAAGTTCAGGTCATTTTGATGAAGTGTCAAGAGTGTCAATCATAACAGCTTTTTAAAACATCCACCACCTATCAGCTAGTCGATCCTGATTGGTCTTGGCACACTATCTCTATTAATATTATTGAACCTTTACCATTCAGTAACTTTAATCATCACTACATCATTGTGACTATTGACCACTTGAATAAATGGACTCTGGATAAGCCCATTTGTGATACCAGAGAAGTCACTTCTTCTAAATATTATAAAAAGACATCTTATATTAACATGGGTGCCCCCAGATTATACTAATGGCTTACGCTGCCAACTTTAAATCCAGTGGTTTGTCCAATCTCAATGAACTTATTGGAATTCAAGGAGTTCTAGACGCTCCCTTATTATCTTAAGGCAAATGATACTTTATAAAAATTAAAATGGATTTTTGAACAGATACTGCATAAATTTGCCACCATATCCCTTTCATAATGGACTTTTTATGCCTGGTCCACCATTTTTGCCTATAGGTTGAGCACAGCGCACCTAAATTCTCGAATTTCAAACTATTCTATGGCCAACAACCTGCTCTGCCCCTTTACTGCATTCTATTAAAGAGGACAATGATGACATTTGACTTAAAAAGTACTTTAATGAATTGAGCAGGGCTCTAACAAAAATAAAAAGAAGCTTATGGAGAACATATAACTTTTTAAAAATCAATAGAAAGGCCCAAGATG
Source organism: Massospora cicadina (assembly GCA_022478985.1). Classification (NCBI taxonomy): domain Eukaryota; kingdom Fungi; phylum Entomophthoromycota; class Entomophthoromycetes; order Entomophthorales; family Entomophthoraceae; genus Massospora; species Massospora cicadina. The sequence goes on from JAKSZP010004106.1 coordinate 4,418, forward strand.
AAATAAATTAAGTATGATATGTCAGTCTGAGATAGGCAATCAGGTATTATAATGTGATACACATGGGTTTGGATGAACTCACAAGATGGCTTTTCTGTGGAAAGGGCCCTATGTAATTCTAGTACAGTCATCCTTCAATGTTTTAACCATTAAGCACTTATCTGATGGGAGGATTGTCAATTGGGGTCACTCAAAATTCTTGAGACTCTATATCAATCGCCCATCTTCCCTCTATGAAAGAAATTTAAAGAGTGAGATAAGTCAAGAAGAAGATGTTTTGTCAAATTATCAACTTTAATTCAAATGATCAAATATCTTTCCTCTTTCCATTATGTCTTCCCAAAGCAAATGTCAAAAGTTACTATCTTAATTTAAAGTTCTGCATTTCCCTCCAAAGCCCTCAAACCTTCTGGAATTATCAGGCCTGCCCTTGTCTTTAATGGCTTCACTCTCTTAGAATGGGTATCCTTTTACTCATTATACTCATTATACTTTCTGTCAATCAAACTTCAATATAGACGCCTTTTGTTACAATGCTTAAGGATCAAGTATAAATTTCTAACTGATTAAAAGATAAAATATATCCATTTTCTAGGATTTTAGTAGTACTTGTAGCTCCTCCATGGAGTATAGCTTACTATACTTGGGATCAGGAAGCTGACCTTATCAAATGGACAGAGGTCAAGATATCAATAGGATCTAGAGGTTTCCAAGAGGGAAATCAACCTGTGCAAGTAGCGTACATCTGCCGCGCACTACAGTCTATAAACATGGACTTTTGGTTTTGCAACCATATAATGGCAAAAAATAAGCTAATGTCTTAGATTTTTGAGTATGTGACATCTAACTTGAGAACATCTGGTCTATCAGAGAAATAGCCATACAGACAGGTTGAATTTTTCTTTGTGAGATAGGCTTTGTGAAAATTCTCAAGGCTCATGGTAGCTTTTTTTAAGTGCCTTAAAGTGATCATCCATTGGTGGAGATAAGTTAACATCTTAAAGATGATATGCTCATAATTCAATACCAGTAAAAATCCCAATAAAATTCCTTGTATGGCTCACAGGCGTGATTAAAGGATTTCTGGGTGTCAAAGTTACTTAATACCTTAGCCACATACAACGTTTGGGCTTCATGGTAAAAATGATTATCAAAGACTGATATAAGCTCATCATTTTATAGGAGAAGTTAAGGAATGACATTTTTTGGGTGGTCATCCTTTCCGCTCCGCCATCTCTCTTTTATAATTAGTTCTTGGCGTTTAGTAAGTCAATCTGACTTCAATCAATTTTAGCATAATTATTTCCTGTGCTTTGAAGACCAGTAATTGCATCAAAGTCCCCAGCTTAGCAGTCTCATTGGCACCCACATACTAATATCCAAAAGGCTAATATAACTGTACATCTACCCAAATCATCTAGCTTTGGATAGTCAATAGATTAAAATAAAATTGGCTTTTATGGCCACTGGTATAGAGAGCCTAAGTTTATCCTTTACCTTTTTGGGTTAAGTAAACAAGCTTTGAAAGCAAAATGGCTTTGAGATTCTGGAGCGGCATGTGTGGAGGGTGTTATAATGGTGCAAGTGGAGGTAATGTAACTATTGTGGACTGAAGTTTGAAGTCTTTCCAGTAGTAGGCAAAGGATCACAGTTAGTTGTCAATGGGATAATAAGATGGTCAGATATTTTTTTAGCTGGATTGTATGTGAGAAAATTAGGCATGTTGTGCATAAGCAGCACCTTGTTTCCCTTAGTGTCATACTTAGCCAAGAGGGTTTCCTATGTGACAATAAAGATATATGAGAGTTATTTACTTGACTGACCCTGGTAGCACTTAAAAGTTATTTTTTTATCTCATTTATAAACTGATCAATCATAGATAAAAAGATGAGGGCGCTTCACCTTTATCATGTTTTACATTATCAAATTTTTGGTTAGAGGTCAGGAGATCAGATTTTAAGTCACAGTTCTCTCTATCAAGTGTTTTTAATTTATGTTCCTGAGTTTGTACTTGAAGATGCAGGGAATATTTCCCTGTATAAATTGGTATCATAGAACAGATCCATCTAAATCTACATTGAGGCCATTAAGGTGGTGTTGATTATCCTCCATATCTCATACCGATTCTTTTATAGGTGATTGTGCCATAACAAAATTTCTTAATTTTGACAACATGGCCATCCATTTTAGTAGTTAAATGACTAATAAGGTCGGAGTGAACCTTCTGAACATCATGATCAGCCACTTCAGCTGCTATGTTTTGCGCTACTTCTACCTTAAGATAGTTTTTGACTTAGGTAAAGTGGTGCATGATGTCCGCTACCTATTAATATGCTATCCCCCTGTTTTTCATATTTCACTAAAGATATGTAACATATCATGTTTTAGCAGGTCAACCAGCACTTACAACTTCTGATAGCATTGTGAGTTTGTTACTGGCTTTACAGAACAATGTCATGATGGTTACAAAAGATGTCATCAAGATGTCAATCAACAGGATTCATCCCTTTGTTGTGCTTCCATGAATGCAGCCAGACCGCTGATGTCAATATGCTGACAGGTTATGATGCAATGGTCTTGTAAAATGGAAGGGCAAATGTACATTCTAATAACCTCTACCAGATGCTCTTGCAAGGAAAGCTTCTTGACCATATCACTGATGGTCATATCATGGAAAAGATGATATTTTCTGTATATAAGTCCTGGATTTTTAGTTGCAAAAAATACCAGTTGGGCTTTATTATTGGTAGTGGTGAGGTGGTAACCATGAGTAACCACTCTGATACTTCATTGAGCTGGGCTAGGAAGACACTGGACACTCAGTTTTCAACTTGTATACTAACAGGTATTAGTATGATAGCTCCACATAAGGGGCCTCCACCTCATTGGTGTCCAAACTACTGCTGTTAAAATAATTAATGGTCAATTTACCTTCATCCATAGGCTCTTGCAAATACTTGGCGCTGCGTCCAATATTGAATCAGTTTGGATTAGGATCCATACTAGCAAGGTAAGTGTGCAGTGTTGCAGAATGTTCCCACTGTTTTTGAGGACCACAATGTTGAGATCAGTGTTTAGGCATCATAATCTAATGCACAGTTCAGTTTGCACTCAATTAAAAAGATAACTATATTAATATAATGACCTTGTAAATGCAACAGTAAACCTCATTTAAAAACTTTTACCAATCTTAAAATAAGGCATACCATAGTATTGAGTATTGAAGTTGGCTTGAGAGTTTCAGGTTGGTTATCTTGTTTATGGGTAGGTCTCAGAAGCTACCTAGAGAACAAAATCCTTTTTACAGAATAGTCCCTTCATGATATGCTTTAAATCCCATGGTTCTCATTGTTGCAGATTAAACAACAGCAGCACTTTAGAATTTCAGGTTAGTTGCTAATGTAAGGAAAGACAGGGATATTATTGCATAGCCTTCAGGGAATTTACAAAAAACAGTATCTAGCCAGATACCAATAATACATTGGTTACCTGGCTGATGATAATAAAATGTCTATTGAGAACGCGTTTTTGTTAGTGCTGAGGCAAAAGACTATTCATCTATAAATAAATTGAATGTTAATGGAATCTGCGTAAGATAAATCAATGTAAGTTAGGGATTCAGGGTTTAGCGTCACTGGGTGGTAATAAAGCAATATGATGTAGTTATTGGTTTTTAATGGTGATGGTGCCCAATAATATTAGTACAGCAGATTTCATATGGAAGATTAACATCAGTATAAAGGCAAGATTAATAGAAGCCTCATTCTAGAAATTAGCTAAATATCAATTAAGTAAATAAATAATTTGTTTATATGGTTGGTTAGACCAAATTAAAACATATAATACACTGCAGTATATAGTAACAGGTTTATGTCAGCCATTAGTAAAGAAGACCTGATTTCATAACCATAGTAACAAGTAAATATAAATGAACAGATGACTTTTCCTTGATATCAAATGCTTAAAAAATTACCTTTATTAAAAACCAAATAATAACCACTTACTAAAAATTTAATTTATTAAAGATAACAAATACCCCCACTTTGGCAAAAAATATTGAGCCTATCAAATCATCACATTACAAAGCTGCTTAACTAAAAACATTATATTATTTCCTACTATAATTATATAATATTCATATCTTATATCTGACTTCTATCTATTTTATTATGATTTAAAAAACTTACCTACACATATTTCCATTTTTCATAAAATATTTGTTTTTATTTGGTTAAAATTAGTTAAGTAGTTTATAAAGAGATGTGGAACAAATATACACACATACAATGATTTTTTTATCAAGATGAGTCCATAAATCAACTTTACCTAAACACTGCCTGATTTTGAATTCATTCCAAAAAATCTAAAATCCATCCCTATAAACCATCTCCATGATGTCAATCACCCTTCAAATTTCCAATTGAACTAATCACTTAAATAATCTAACCATCCCAGTTATCTTTTCTAAAAGTTTAATGATGATTGATTAAATGCAAGGATTTTATTATAGTATGACAGAAAATCAAAAATGTTACAAAAATTTTAACCAATGTCTAGCTATAAGACATATACCAATTTTAAGATTTTTACTTAACTCTAAATCAAGCAAAAGATTTAAATTTCCATTTTTAAGCTAAACAAGTTTTAATAGAAGGCATTATAGCCCATTAGCTAAATCTTTGTCAAAACAAACCCCATATGGAGTGGTTAACTTTCTGAATAGTACATTGATGACAACCCTTTATGTTAGATCATCTAGTACTAAAGGCATGCTGACTAGTGTTACTTATAAATAAACTAAAAGTAAACTTTGAATGCGTTATAAAACCCGATTTGTATTATATACTAATACTAAATACATACGTTTATAGTTTGCCTAACCAAAATTCAGATTTTCATGACATCGCTACAAAAACAATCAAAATTTATAAATATACTAGCCACTTTAACCAGCTTTGCATGGGTTTATAATTTACCAGAAGATTTAATGAAATTATTTAAGTTTTAATATTGATAGATGACCATCAATAAGTTCAGAAACCATTAAACCTACTGGATATTCTAACTATCAACCACCAATCACTTGGCCAAAATCAAAAAAAACTATCAAATTATATTAATCATCAACCATTTAACCAAAAACAATTATACTACTAAGTTAACCAAAATAACTATCACTAGTCCAAAACCAATTATTGAACTTATAAAACAACTAAAAACCACCAATCAATTATTAAAACCTATATAACTATAAATTATATATATACATGAATGTTTCTTTGTTTCTTTGTTCTGTATGTGTTCCTATAACATTTAACTAATTGCAATGAAACTTTAGAAAGTTGTTGTGCACACACCTACAAAGGTTTTAAATTAGCTAATCTACTTTTTCATGATAAAATAAAAAAGTTTTTTGTGTAAAAAGTGAAAATTATTTATGTTTTATTATTAAATAGCTCATTGTCATGGCTGAGCAGTTAGATGTTCAGTTAATTAAATAGTCTAAATGGTTTTTCCAAGAGGTTGGTGGTTTTGTTGATTAATAATCTTGATAATTTTAGTAAGCAGTTAGTGATTAGTTGTTTTGGTAAGTAGATTGGTTTTGGTAAGTTGATGGTGGTTTTTGGTTGTTTTTAATAAGTTTAGTTTAGTTTTATCAAGAATTTTGTGATTAGTTAATTTGGCATTGTTGGGATCCTGGCATTGGGTTGCTCACATGTGCTTAGGCCCAGGATCTCAACAATATCAAAGATGTAGGAGTATTAGAGATCTTGACAGCTGTATAAGATTTTGGGGTAGAAAATAGACCACAAATGATTTCAATTTTAATAATTTTATAAATAGGTATACAAATTGATCTCTTATTAAAATAATGTCACCTAGTTTATTGGTACTTCAAGGCTAAAAATGAGAAGAGTGAGAGAATTTGGAATATGCAGAAGGTAGCTTGATTTAGCTATATGATGATTCAACCTATCAGAAATCTCAAAAAACTTTTTGTCTTAATATAGATTAATTTTAGGTGTTGAGAAAAAGTAGGGATGACAAATACATGCAGTAACAAATTAATATAATATAACTAATCAGTTATCTTAGATATTTTTCTCATGTCAGCCAGTCACAGGATTGATTAATGTTTGATTGGTGGATAAAGTAATTTCATCCCTGGTACCCCTTCAGGTTTATAAAAGGGATTTTGTTCCCTTAGGCAGTATCATTAAATTCAAATTAGTTCATTGGCAAACTTTCATGTCATTTCACCTATTCCACTGAGGGTTAGAGTTAAAATTATTATCTCAATCGAAGCTATTCCACCAAGGGTTAAAAGTAAAATTCTCACTCCAATCCAACCCATTTTGCCAAAGATTAAATTGAGACTTAGTACTATGATTTGCACTATTCATCACTGGAACATTCTTTTCACTAGTCAAATGACCAATTGTCTGAAAGGTATGTTCATTGGTTTTGGCTAGGTGGTTTAGTGGTTTATCTATGATATAAAATATAATCTAATCATTTCAAGTTGTTTTTTTATTAAACCTGAGCAACTCTGGGTAATGCCATTATTATTTATTGATTTAAAAGTTTCAGTTGGTTTTAACTATGGATGAGTAGTTGGTGGTTTTGTTTGATTCAATAGGTCAATTGGTTTTGGCTAAGTGGTTGGTGGAATTTGGTTAAATTATTTAGTTCAATGGGTTTGGCTGATTGGTTGGTGGTTATCTATAATATATAGTCTAAAATCATGATTCACATATCTGGAAAGCTATAAACACCATAGCAAAGCATGGCTATCTGGATGGTAGTGAATTATAAAAACGCTTGGCCAAAATGACTGATTACCATAAAAATCATATTTATTTTTAGTTTTTAAATATAACTTTTATTACAAATAACTAATTTTTTTGAAAAGATAGCTTAACATTTCAAAATTTATAGAGTATTTGTGCCAAGAAAAGTAATTTTAGGTTTATCTGTTCATGAGATATTTTTTTAGTATTAGAACTGTTCATGAGATATTGTGTCCATATTTAAATGTATAAACACAACAATTTTAGATAAATACTGTAGCCTTATGTTCATCTATATCCCACTTTACCTAGATTTGCTTGTGGATTTAAAACATACAGATGATCATGATTAATTGGTTTTTAAAACGTTTATCCACTCACTGTGGTATCTGTCTGTCTATGATAGAATCTTAAGTATTTGAGGTGGGTCAACCTTGGAACAAATATACCACACCAAGAATTTTTTTGCCAGTACAGGTTTCAAACTTGAATTGAACAAAACCTGCACTAGAGTGGAAGCAGGAATTACCCTGCCAGGCTAACCACCCTTTCTGTTATATAAACTTGCAATCAATTAACTACCTTTTAAGACTAGTTAGAGCTTTAGAATTTGGCACACTTATGTATCTCCAATGAAAATACAATAATCCATTGAAAAATTTAATTTTCATAGTCAAAATAAAAAGGTTATATGTAACAAGTGAAAATCATATATGTTTATGAAGGTAGTTAGTATATTGTTACAACTGAGTAGTTTGATTTGGTTGATTCAGAAGTTTCAAGTTAACTGCTTTCCAGACTAGTTAGAGCTTTGAAATTTGGCACACTTATGTATCTCCCATGACAATATAATAATCCATTGAAAAGTTTTTGAAAATTGTAGATTTTTCAAAAAATATATATTCTAAAATATTAAAACATTTTACTCATATCTTGTTACTTGCTTTATATTAACTCATGATCTTATTTATATTGGAATCTTGCATCCTTTATCTAATGCACTTCCTGATATAACCTATTGATGAAATTTTGCAGTTACTAAGATCAGATGACAATACAATATTCTACCATAAATTTTCTAATATTCATATTAAAATAAAATGTTCTGCTTGTAAGAAGTGAAAATATTATATGTTTTTAATAGTAAGCAGTATGTTAGTACAACTGAGCAGTTTGTTATTCGGTTGATTTGATAGTTTAAATGGCTTTGCTAAGCGGTTGGTGGTCATTTGGCTAATTATCGTTATTTAAAGGTGGAAGCTAACGAAATTTTAGAAAAGCAAGGCTAAAAGGCCCAGAATAGCCTTTTGTTCTCTGAATTATCTATATTTGGTAAATGGCCATTGGTAAAATTAAAAAATCAAACTCTATCTGATTAATGTAAAACTGCTAACCACTCAGCAAAATCAATTGGACTATCAAACTATTAAACCATCAATCACTTACCTTAAACCGTTGAGCCCATCGAATCAACCTAAACCCACCAACCACCACTAAGACAAAATTCAATTATTGAACTTACAAAACAATCAAAAACTATCAAGAAAATATCAAAACCTATAAACCTATCAGATTAAACATTAATACTAAAACAATCAGCTAAAATGATATATGATAACCATTAAAATCATGTAATTTTTTCAATCTTATATAAAACCTTTATTAGATCCGTCCCCTGGTTGGCTTGCCTCGGTTAAATAAATAAAACCTTTATTAGAATTATTATAGATGAAGTTTGAAAAAAAGTATATTATTATCTAGTACTAAAAAAAAGTATATTATCATTCCCAAAATTTATAGAGTATGTATGCCAAATTTGTAATTTTTGGTTCAATTGTTCATGAAATAATGTGTCTTCTATATATATATACGTTTATATATATAATGATTTTTATTTATAAGATTATTTGAGATAAGCTGACCGGGGCGAACATTGCTAAATGAAAATAGAAATAAATTCGATTTGAAACCTAAACAGGGTCGACTCCATTTAAAATAGCTTTATCTACCTCTTAATCGGGGTTCAAATTTTTCAGGCTACTTCATGGGAAGGTGTTTGTGTTGTCTAACCCACTAACCGCCAGTAGGAACATTCGGCTAGCACCCCGATCAATATCCGAAGGGTGGGACATACATTCAGGTCTGTCTTACGCCCTACCTACTCGATTTTTACCCCCTGCGATGTATTTATAATAGATATAAATTATTTTTTAGGAATCTTAAGTAGGGGAATTAGCTCAAATGGTAGAGTGCTCGCTTAGCATGCGAGAGGCACGGGGATCGATGCCCCGATTCTCCACGTGGTTTACGATTTGAAATTTTTTGTGCTTTCTTTCGTTAATATCCTTATTCTATCTTTTAAGATATATCTAAATATTTTATATAAATTTAATTGCTTTTAAACTGATCGTCTAGTTGGTACTTTTTAAATAATTTCCACCACCCTTTTTATTCATTTTTATTAATAACTAGCGGAGTCACCCGTGCTTCGCTACGGTTTCTATAGAATTTCAGGTGATTCGAATTGATTAATTTAGAATTTATATATAGTTAAGCAATAACTACTCGGCCAAATCTAATTGCTCAATCGAAGCAACCAAAAGCACCAACCACTCAGCTAAAACTAACTGAACTTAACAAATCAACCAATTACTAATCAACCCCAAAGCTAAATTGTATCCTGTCGATTCGACCAAAAACCATCAACCCACTCGGCCAAGGAAAGTAAATATATCAAATCAATCAAATTCTAAATTATTTTAGTTTTTATATTGGTAGATAGCTATCAATAAGTTCAGAAACCATTAAACCTATTAAAAATTCAAGCCTCCAACCACTTAGCTAAAATCAATAAAGCCTGCCAAACTAACTAAACCATCAATCACTTACCTGAAACTATTGAGCCTATCGAATCAACCAAAAATAAACCACTACTCAGCAAAAACCAATTACGGAACTTACAACAGCCAAAAACTACCAACCCCTTATCAAAAACCTATGAAAAAATTGAATTAAATGAATATAAAAATACCCAGCCAAGTTGCTATATAATTATATTAGAAGTATATGTTCTAGATCTTAAATAGAACTGATATTTAAATTCATATGATTATTTTAAATAATTACATATTAGCATTCCGTTCCCAAACTTTATAGAATACTTGTGCCAAAGGGGAGGATACCCCAGTGGTAGAATAGGAACCTCTACCGCTGCCTCCCCGAGTTCGATCCCGGTAGTGAACTTTGGGTAGGGGACGATTATGACTGTGTTGGCGTTGCGCGCCAATGCCCCGAACCGAGATAGCGAATAGCAAAGGCGGTCCATGGAGTTCCTGGCCTATCATACGCCGCGCATGGAGGTTTTCCGGGTTTTATCCTCCTTTCCCATTTTCTTCACTTCCCCTCATCGGTGCGGTATCGTCCCCAGGTCGGCCCACCTCGAATAAAATTTGAAAATTTGAAATTAGAATACTTGTGCCAAGTTTGGTAATTTTTTGGTTATTTGCTCGAGATAATGCATCCGGTATAAATAAATAAACAGAATGATAGTTTTGTAAAGAAAAGTTTGGCTAATTCTTGTTGATACCCAGTTTAACACAGATTTGTTTTTGGGCTTTAAGTTTACCTGATGATCCTAATCAATTATTTTTTTATTTGTAGATGGTTATCGATAATATTAAAAAATCAAATTATATTGAATCAACATAAAATTACCAACCATTCAGCCATACCCAATTAAACCTATCGAATTAACTAAACCACTTGACGCACCAATGCCCCGAACCGAGATAACGAATAGCAAAGGCGGTCCATGGAGTTCCTGGCCTATCATATGCCGCGCGTGGAGGTTTTCCGGATTTTATCCTCCTTTCCCATACATTCGATTTCCCTTAATCGGTGCGGTATCCTCCCTAGGTCGGCCCACCTCGAATAAAATACTTTTACTAAACCACTTAGCTAAAATAATTAGATTAAAAATCAACCAATCACCAACCGCTTCGTAACCAAAACTAAATGTATCGAAACAACCAAAATCACCAACCACTTACCAAAACCAATTAAATTATCGAATCAACCAATCACTAACTTCTTTATTAAAACCGTTAAGCTTAATCAACCCAAAACACTAACCGCTCGACAAAACCATTTAAACTATCGAATCAACCAAATATCAAACTTCTCAGCCGTAATAATATACCGATTTCCATTAAAAACATATAAATTTTAACTTGTTACATATAAAACTTTTTATTTTACTATGAAAATTAAAAATCGGGCTTCGAGGTGCACACGGACCCCCTCCCGTCCACCTATAGCCAAATTTTCAGAGCTCTACATGCTCTAGTTTTGGCTGGGCATCGCACACACACACAAACACACACACATTTGCTTTTATATAAATAAGTGTCTGAAATAGAGCTTGTAAGATTTGATTACAGACAGACAGAATTGACAATGAGTTTAAGAAAATTGTATAAAAAATTACCACTAACCACTTAACAAAACCATTTAAAATATCAAATCAACTAAATATCTAACTGCTCAGCCGTAACTATATGCTGACTACCATCGAAAATATATAGGATTTTTACTTGATACATATAAAACTTTTTTTGAACATGAAAATTAAAATTTTTGATGGATTATTGTATTGTCATTGAAGATATATAAGTGCACCAAATTTAAGAATTTTTTATTGACAATAAGTGTCTGAAATAGAGCTTGTAAGATTTAATTACAGACAGACAGACAGACAGAATTGACAGTGAGTTTAAGAAAAGGGTATAAAAAGTGATTATGCCAGGATTTGAACAACTGACCTTTTATAGAGTTGAATTTTAGAGCTAAAGGCTGAGTCAATTATGCTAGATTTTTTTCCCCAAAACTCCACACTTTATTAAATAAATTTAAGGGAAAGTAAGAGGGGAGGGTGGAATACAGGCAATTTGGCTGAGGGTAAAAAGACTGGGGATTTGGGCCGCTAGAGCTCTAGCACCTCTGACCATTGCTGATTGGCAATTGCCATCACTAGCCACAGTTCTAGCAGTGGTGGGCTTACAGGCCATACTATTCTCAGATGATTAGTAGCTTCATTGCATGCAATGAGCAATCCAGTGGGGAAAGCCAAACGTGTGGCCTTATAACACCCGGGGATTATGTGCGAGAATTTTGAGATCCAGTGGAGCTGATTGGAGATAATCTGAATGGTCTTCAATACCAAACCTCTGTGATGGGGGTGCTCATTGCTCATAACCTTGGCAACAAGCGCACAGTGAATTACCCATACACAATAATAGTAAATGAAGGCTTGTAGTTGGATTGGAGCTGTTCTCAGGGTTTTCATAAAGAACAGGTCCTGCAATAGATATATACCTGGAGGCAAATAATCACCTGATAGGATGTATTGCATCATAGACCAGTATTTTTTGAACATGGTGCATTTATAATAGTGATATGCTATGTCTGCTTCCAGTTCAGCACATATGGGGTATTCTTTATGCTAGTAATCTGGCCCACTGTGATTGCCCAATTTGAATGCTTGATTAAGGATTTGCCATGTTACCAACTGCTGTTTGGCTGTAACCAAGTGGGTGTTCAGGCCCAAAATCAACTCCTTCATTGGGTAGTTGGTGTTGTGGCCTTTGGTAGTCCAGTCATTAAGGATTCATGGGTGGGTGGGCAGATTGCACCCCAGTTTTGGGAGTGGATCCCCATATTCTATCAGCATTGATTTGTACCTAATTCTGATCAACTTGGTTGCATATTCATTGGTGAATTGGTTACATTCCTCCCAGCTTGTTGCAGTAATCATTGCATAATTATGTGCTTCAATATCCTTTTGAATTTGGTTGGCCTCTCAGTCCAATTTTTTAATGACCACCCACCCTAGCACATGGCCCAATTGCAGAGTCGCCAGTAGTGTGGAGCTCCTTTTTGTGAGGTTATCTTTGGGTGGTTCACCATCCATTCACATAATGATCAGGGGGAGACTGGCTCTTGGAGGCCTTGAGCCCTTGCCCAGTTCACACCCTATGCTAGAGTTGGGCAGTGCATGTGCATCTGTGTTAGCTTCAGAAATGACTTCCCCTATATGCGCTGGGCATGAGATTCAAAATCCAGTAGGCCCATGCCTCCTTCATTCTTTGGTTTTGACAGGGCTTCCAGTAGAATTGGTGCCACCTTCACCTTGAACCACAGGAAAGTTTGGAGCATTGACCTGATTTTCTTCTCTAGGTTTGGGCTCATTGGCAGCATGTGAGCAACATACCATAGCTTCAAGAAGATGAAGACATTTATCACCTGCACTTTCTCCTCAAGGCATAGTCTGGCACTTTTCCAGCATGACACTCAGAATGATAAGCTTGTTAGTACTTCTTGTTCAGTCTCCAGTACAGCTGGTCCCTTGTCATTGAAGAGTATCCTGAGGTATCAGACTGTCTGGGAGCTCATAATCGGTGTTGTGTCAGTTGGCAGGCTGAAGTTTGGGTTGCTGACCCTCATCACTGAGGTTTTTTCCAAATTTATTTTTGCATTTGATGCAATCTGGTAAAGGTTTAATAGATCCTCAGCGCCCTGGAGGTCAGTCAAGGGATCTTATTCCTACAACTGTATCATCTGCAAATGCTAGCATCTTCAGTGGCATTTGGTTAGAGTGGACTAAACCCCAAAGCTTCATGTCTGCTGCCACTAGTAGAATGTTATCTGCAAAGTTGAAGAATATTGGTGACATGGGGTCTCCTTGGCAGAGACCTTGCCCAACAGAGATTTCATTGGTTGTGCCATCCACAACCATAACCTTCATTACCAGACCTGAGTATAGCGTCATTATCCATGCCCAAAATGTGTCAGAGATACTGACTTCCTTCAGTGCCTCATGTAAGAATGACCATGCTACTTGGTCATACACCTTTTCCATGTCAAGGAACATAAGGTATCCTTGTTTGATGCCCCTTGTATCCTGGAGTATTCTCTGGACTGAACCTATGCTGTTCCATATACTATGGCCTTTAATGAAACCATGTTGGGCCATATGGAGCGTGCATGGTGCTGTTGCCATCAGCTGATTAGATAGTATGCGCATGAGCAGTTTATAATTGGCATTCGATAGTGAAATTGGGTGCCAGTTCTGAAGTTGGCGTTTGAGGCCTTTTTTGTACAGAAGTATAATTCAGGTCTCATGTCCTCCTGGAACTTGTTTGCTGTGGGTCAAACAGTGGTTAAAGAGGGCTTTGAGCTCCAGCGCAACGTGGTCTCAGAATATGCTGTATATTTCTGCACACATAGAGCCAATTATGCTAGAGGAGGTATTTTTAAAATCAATTGGACTTTATATTCAAAGTCTTGATTTACCCCCCCCCCCCCCCCCCCCCCCCCCCCCCCCCCCCGGGGGGGGGGGGGGGGGGGGGGGGGGGGGGGGGGGGGGGGGGGGGGGGGGGGGGGGGGGGGGGGGGGGGGGGGGGGGGGGGGGGGGGGGGGGGGGGGGGGGGGGGGGGGGGGGGGGGGGGGGGGGGGGGGGGGGGGGGGGGGGGGGGGGGGGGGGGGGGGGGGGGGGGGGGGGGGCTTACTAATTAGCCAAAAGACCACTAACCACTTTACAAAACCATATAAAATATCGAATCAAACAATTTTAAACTTCTCAGCTGTAACAATATAGTGAATCCATCGAAGTTTATATAGGATTTTCACTTATTACATATAAAACTTTATATTTTACTTTTGAAATAATATTTTTTTAAATTCATAAACCTTCTCAGGCATGCACACAACAACTCACCAAAGTTTCATCACAATTGGATGAATGGTATAGGAATGCATTTAGGAAATACATACATACAGACAGACACAGACAGACATTCATTTTTATATATATAGATATAGATTAAACTAAATTTATCATCAGTGTTTATATAATTTATAATATATTAATCTCTATAAACTTCGTTAACAAAAGGCTACCATCTTTTACATATAACATAAATGCTTATTTTTTATTTATAAATGTTTTAAAATTGCACTTTCACCTTTATATTAGTGAGTTTCTATTAAGCTATTTACTTTTTTATCTTCTAGAATCATATTTTGAGTTTTCCACCCTTAGTAGCTAAGTAAAAATTCATATATATTCTCTTTGTTTATTACAAATCAACCTCATATTATTGTATATTATCCATATATATATATATATATATAAGATATGATATAAAAAAGTGCATAACTGGAAAGTATAGCAACTATCTCATGCATGTATAGATACCAATTAATGTCTATATTATCTAAATACCATGTCTATAGTTATGATTAGGTTTTATCATATTAAGGATGTTAAAACAGTATGCTATTTTATAGATAACAAAGATCAAGTATGCATTAAGAATTGCTTTTTTTAGCACTAGGTGGTCCCAACCTATTAAGAATTGCTTTTTATTTGTTTTTTATTAATGGTATATACACATGTACTTTTCTATTTTATAAATTAGAGTATATTAATTATTTTTTAATGAAACTGTCAACAATAAGTCATTTATAATTTTTAAATGGTGTCATTTATTCTAAACTTTTAATTTTTGATTGATTTGAGAAAATCTATAAGATTTGATCTCACAGATTCCACAGGGAGCATACTGGGAATAACAAGAGTTATTACTATCAGACTTCTTCTGTGGCTCAACAAGACAATTTTATCCAATAAAACGCTGTTCTTGACCCACCTCAATTAAAAAAATATTATGCTGTTCTATAAGCTCACAGATGACCTTGTTCAAGTCAAGAACTTTTATTTTGTTATAAAGGGCTTTGATAATGATCCTTGAGCCAAATGCCACCTTCTCTGGAAGCACACTAATAAGTTAAATTTTAAGTGGTTTTACCTTGAATGGTTTTCCACACAGAATGACATCCTTAATGTGGAAGACATCATTTACATTGTCACAGTTATAGAAAATGTCATTAGAGAGAGTGTGGCAGTGTTTGCCATCCTGAGCAGATAATTAAGATGCTACAATGGTTGTAATGATGTATTTAAATTTTGTGCTAATTTAATTGATGTTTTTATCTTCTTGAGAACAGGTTACTTCATTATTAATTCTGAACTGCTCATAGCCACTATGAAATAAAACATGTAATTGGTTGGTATTTCCAAGTTGTTGGTTGTTGCAACTTAAATATCTTTATGGTAAGCATCTCCTTCGTGTGTCTTAATTAAATAAGGTATTTTTTCAATGATTAATAAAATAGTGGATTAATTGATTAATTGCATAGTTGTAATCAGCAAACAAGATGCACCCATAAAAATGCTAATCAGATGAATTAACTATTATTGTTGATAAATCTACCTTTAATCTAAGCAATATTATACTTTGCTTAAGTAGACTATAATAGAAAATTAAAAATAGTTTATTTTTCTCTGATTGACATAATTATTGTTTTTATATTTTGTTCATCTGTAAAGGTGTTAAATCTGGGAGCTTGTCACTTAACTTCCTCTTCTGAAAGGAGCTCCAAGGTTAAATGTTCAGGATCTACTTACTTTTTTGGATAGTAACTCACTTCAGCTCCCTTGTTCAACTGAACATGTTCCTTGTATGTGTGTTAACTTGTTGATAATAAATTATATGGGTCATTAATGATATTAAGACTACTACTATAATTGATCTTCATTTAGCCAAGATGGTTGTTAGATCCAACACAAACCTGATGCTTGTTCTAATATTGAATGGTCTTAAATTTTAATAAGGACTTCTTTTCTCTTCAGAAGAAATTAACCTTGGATCTGGTTCAGATGTTCTTCCTGTCACTTCTGCAAAACTTAATCTAGGATTAGGTTCAGCAGCTCTTCATCCTTCTCATCATGCAGTGTCTGAAGAGATAGCACTATATAGACAAAGGATCTTTTTATCCTTCTAAATCTTAATCACAAGAGTAAGTAGTCTAAATTATAAAAGTATTTATTGGTAAATATTTTATCTGGATCTGATCTTATCTGCTTTATTATAAAGAATCCAAGGGTTTTTAAAAAGAAATTTGGCGCCCAACTCTTCAGTTGATGCCCCATTTGGAAATGGCAGCCGTTGCCAATGAATTAACCCTCAGGGTCACATGAAATGATAACCTTTTGTATTGATTCTTAAGCGGATTTTCCCACTAACTCTCAGTGAAACACTTCTGAGATAAAACAAAGAACATGTTTTAACACCCTTACTCAACTCTCATTGTGTTACCCTTATTAGGTAACAACCTGCTTAGATAATGAGACTCTTACTCAAAAACATCAGGTTGTGATACTGAAAAAGGTTAACCCAAAAGTTACTTTACCACAGATGGAATTACTTGCCCAGCATCTCATAAACCCTTAGTCAATCAGTGACTAACCCAATTGACTCCTACAAGTTAATTAAGTTTTCAATAGTAAAATTGATAGCCTATTCACTTGTATATTGTCAAGGATCATCCACAATGAAGATTATGCAATCCAGTATATAAATCCATCAAATTAACCCTGTATATTTTACATAATATCTGTTCAGGATATTACTCTGAACAATAGCTATCATATAATTTGACAACTATTACATCCACTAGTGGATGAATATCCTAGTGGACAAGCAGATATATTATAATTGATTAAGCTGGGTAATGTGGGCATATCAAAATATCAACCCATCTGTAATGGATCAGGCGGTACCTGATCCATACATTGCTACAGATCAGTTAGTACTAGATCCAAACATGGAATTTATAAAAAGAAACTTGAATGAGAGGGAATTGGAGCAAGGGAAATTTGATTGTCCGAAGCTGAAACATATCTGAATCAATATGATGCTGGACTTATGAGAGGTTCAGATGATGATTCAATGGGGAATGAAATCTTCACCTGAGATGTACTGGGCAGTTCAGGAGAGCTTGGCATAGAGGAAAGCTTATTTTATATTTGCAAAGGCACTATATATTTGAGGATAGGCTGGCTTGAATAGCCAGTTGAGTCTTCTATGGAAATCCTAAAATCAAATAATGATTTGTTTGCGGAGTCAAAAATAGTATTTCATTTTAAAATAGAATAATTGGATTGGAAGACATAGGCTCCAATAGTGGGCATGGTGTGGGTTGGCGTGTATCTCATATCCTCCTACAGTGTGTGGACAGGGATCTGAGGGCACATGGCAATGGTGAAACTCGGCGGATGGGTTCAGGGATATCCTCTGGCGGGCTGGTCCCTAGTAGAGTCAGTTATGTGGCTCTTACTTCCTGATTTCCTTATGGAATATTGGTGCAAACTCATTCATTACATTAGACTCAACTCAACTTTTTCTTGGTTTGGCCGTGAGTAGAAGGAGGTGGATATTCTGGAAGGGGAGGAATGGTCTGGCTGTGAGTCAAAGGAGGTGGATGTTTCAGAAGGGGAGGAATGGACTGACTGTGAGTTAAAAGAGGTGGAGGTTTGGAAAGGGAAGGAATGGGTCTATGGTGATCCAAAAGAAGCGTCACAAGTGAAGTGTCAGATGTGGTTGGCTCAAGTGTCTGGAGGAACTGGGAGTGAAGTGTACCAGGGAGCAGATGAAATGGCGCAGGCTATGGCAGATATCAAGGAGAATCAATGGAGGAGTATGGCGCGGGCAGTGGCCCATCAGGAGCAGCAGGTGGATACCCAAAAGTTGTCCAAAGAATATGTGGATGAGTTGTACCAGGGGCAGACAAAATGGCATTAGTCATGGCAGATATTGAGAGAAATCTATGGGGAAGTGCAGAGTGGGTGGTGGCCCAGCAAAAGCAACAGGCGGATCCACAATGAGCGTCCAGAAGGGCCATAACAGAGTGTGCTGGGGGGCAGATGAGATGGCATGTGCCCTGGCAGATACTGAGGGAGAGCTACGGGGAAGTTTGGAGTGGGCAGTGGCCCACCAGAAGCAACAGGAAGATCCACAAAGAGCGTCTGGAGGAGCTGTGGATGGAGCGTACCAAGGGCTGGATGGGATGGCATGTGCCCAGATGGATACTGAGGAGAAGTTATGGGGCTGTTGGGAAAGGTGAGAGCCCACCAGAAGCAACAGGCAGATCATCTCAGAGCATGGATCCAGAGCTTGGGAGATGGGCAAAGGGCCAGCTGCAGGCTCGAGTGAAGTGGAAAGGTGATCCAGAGGAGGAGATGACATGGAAAATGGGAGAAGTTGGTGCGCAGTGCCTGGGGGTGGTCCAGGGATTCCGATCTTCACAGGGGGTGATGTAATGGATCAGGTGGTACCTGATCCATACATTGCTACAGATCAGTTAGTACTAGATCCAAACATGGAATTTATAAAAAAAACCAAAATGAGAGGGAATTGGAGTGAGGGAAATTTGATTGTCCAAAGCTGAAATGAATTTAAGTCAATATGATGCTAGACTTATGAGAGGTTCATATGATGATTCATTGGGGAATGGAATCTTCACCTGAGATGTGCCAGGCAGTTCAGGAGAGCTTGGCATAGAGGAAAGCTTATTTTATATTTGCAAAGGCACTATATATTTGAGGATAGGCTGGCTTGAATAGCCAGTTGAGTCTTTTATGGAAATCCTAAAATCAAATAATGATTTGTTTGTGGAGCCAAAAATAGTATTATATTTTAAAACTAAATAATCAGATCAGAAGACATGGGCTCCAATCGTGGGCATGGTGTGGCGTTGGCGTGTACCTCAGTATCCTCCTACAGCATGTGGACAGGGATCTGAGAACATGTGACAATGGCGAAACTTGGTGGATGGGTTCAGGGATTGGCTCTGGCGGGATGGTCCCTAGTAGAGTCAGTTATGTGGCTCTTACTTCTTGATTTCCCTAAAAATATTGGCGCGAACTTGTACGTTACACCATCCACTGCTTGACCAGATTATCCAGCAATGAAGATTTTCTGGGGGTATATGCCACTTAGTATCTGACAGAGTTGTCAGCATGGTTACAATTAATCTCACTTGGTCTATCTCTTTGTCAGGATTTCCCCTATTAAGGGTAAAGTCTTGACAAGGTACTAATTAGTCAGTTATAGTTAATACTAATAATTTTTAATTTTTACTATAGACCTATATTATATTAGGCCTAAGATTATTATATGAAGCAACAAGCAATTCCCATCAATTCACTGAACTTATGAACTAACAAATCAGTTAGCAAATCTAAAATAATCTAAGTGATCCACTGATGGGATTAAGAAAGCTTGATGCAAGACTTGAATTATTCCTGATTATCCTAATCTATCTGATCTTTAATTTATATATTAACCTTGATATTTTATTTAACCTCCATCTCTTATACTTCCCTAGTACTATAAATAGTTAAAATATTTCCATAATAGAGTAACTTTCCATGCAGTATTATTTACTCTTTGAAGTTCAATTGGCATATTCATATTTGGATTTCAGTGTGAAATTTAACAATCATTATTTTCAGCCCGCAGGAACCTCTGAACCATAGACAACTGTTTAAGTTCCAATAATAGGGACTTTATTTGGACCTCTGAACCTCTAATAAAGGTTATGTCCTATATTATTTATATATTATGTTTCAGTGTGAAATCCACATCTATACACCACCTTAAGTGAGCTTTGAAGGACCTAACTCAATTTATTATCAGATTCAGTTCAAATTTTGACACTCTTATTATTCTATGCATCTTTGGGTTAACCTTTTTATTAGCATGTTCCAGTTCCATGTCCTCCTTGCTGCCACCTCTGCAGAGCGCAGTTACCATGGCCCTATGCCATGTCAGAATTATTTGGATGTTCTTTCTAATAAAAGGTCTGGAAAGCCTCTTTCCCCCAGGTTGAGGTTATATATGACACTTGATTGTTTAAAAGATCTTTTCAGGCAGCTTCTCCAATTCCTTGTTCCCTGTATTTACCAGGCTGGGCTCACCATTTTTGATCAAAGTGGATCCTCTTTCTAGGGACTACTCCCAGCAAAATACAGTTTCAACCTTCCTAAATCTATCAATATGCTTGCTTCTTTCAGCTCCTCAGGACTACTTGCAGAAGACCCAGTTTTAACCTGGGTGGGTCTTACAATATCATAAAAGGACATCACCTGATGCTTTTTGATAATGATAAATAAAAAGTAATATTAAATACATTTTTAGCATTTTTATATTTTTATATATTTTTCTTTATGATTTTTTTCTTATATTAATTCTTATATTTTTTCCTTATGTTATTCTTCTCTTTTTTAAAATAGAACTTAACCTATATGTAGGTTCAGAGGTCCATATATTCATTTTCCTTACTCTAATTCAGCAGTTCAATTTTTAAACTTAACCAGCTATTGTGGCTCAGAGGTCTATTTTTAAAACCAAACTACTTCTCATGGTTCATTGGTCCCCTCTTGGGACATGACCAGATATCTTGGTTCAGTAATCCCCTCTTGGAACTTGATCAACACCAGGAATTAACCTACTTTATGTAGGTTCAGTGTTCCTTGGGAACGTTGCAACATATTACTCCCCCTAGATCCAATACTTGAGATATTTAGTATGGATCCAGTTCACTATACAACTATCCATAAGGTTCTAAATTGTATAGACATCTGTTGCTGTCTTGGCAATTACCTCAAATGGACCTGACCATAAAGAATCTAGCTTTCTTTTAAAACCATGGGTTTGCAATAGGCTACCATATCTCCCACATGTTACTCTTGTATTGTTGATCAATTTTTGTCATCTGTCAAACTTACTTTAATCCTTTTTTTAAAGTTGTTTAAACACCTGCAATTTCAGTTTGATCATTATGCTTGCAAATTGGTTAAGGTAGTGTTTGGTGCTCATCCCCAATACTGGTTCTAAGAATATGAAACTGGTTGTAATGTTGCCCCTCATCTGTATATTAATTTAAACATCATTTTTCCAGTTGCCATATGATGACTGATATTGTAAATGAAAGTAACTGAACTTAGGTAAGTTTCTCAGGTAGAAAGTTTTTTCCTGCAACCAATTTTCTTAGCGTTAAGGCTAATGTTCCATTAACTTGTTCTGCCATTCTATCTGTTTCTGGCTGATTAAAATAAATACCTCTCCTATGATCCCCATTAATTTACTAGCCTCAGGATCACATAGGAGGTAAAATTGGTTCTATTGTCACTCAATAAAACTTGTGGGCATCAATGCTGATACAAAATTTGGTATAAGATGAATCTCACCATGATAGCAACATTTATTTTGCTCAAAGCTTTGGTTTCCACCCATCTAGCTAGATGGTTTATTTCCACTATGATGTATTTCTATCTTCTTGTACTGATACTCAGGGGTCCCATCACATCTATTGACACTGTGTGCCGCACAAACCCAGGGTATACTAGCTTTATCCTGTTATATCTTCATGAGGCTTGTGGATTTGGCATTCTAAACAAAAAAGCTAGGTAGTTAGCAACATCATAGTTGATTAAAATCCGGTAAAGTACCATTGAATATGGTACATGGTTTTCCTTAGGCCACCATGGACACTGACTTTATGTGCAGCTTGGATAATTTTCACTCATTCTGCTGGATTTGAGTATAAAGTTGTCTTCTGTCATTCATTTTATAAAATTGTCCAGATTTCATCTTGGTGTTTTCCATCGCTTTATTTGGTACCTTAACTTAATTGAGGCTTTTTCCCAGTATTGCCTTCAATCATTCTTTGAAATAGCCCATCTGCTTGATGATAGACAATTTAGACAGCAGGCAATTTTGATAGTCTGTCAGCATTTTGATGTTCTTCTTCAGCTTGGTGTATTATCTCAAAATTGTAGGCTTGTAATTTTAAAGCTCATCAAACTCAATCACCCTTATGATTCCTTCAAGCTATGGAGCCAGCGTAAAGATTAGTGGTCCATCACCACTTTAAAGTGTGTTCCATGGATATAAACTCAGAATTTCTTGCATGCATAGACCATAGCGAGACTATCACACTTTATCATAATATAATTTCTCTCCGCTGGACAGTGTTCTACTCACATAGGCCACCAGATGTTCTTCCCCATCTTCATCCACTTGACTCAAGATGGCACCAATTACCATCAACAAAGCGTCAGTTTGGATGATAAATTTCTTGATCAAAATTCAGGTACTTTAAGAAATCACTGGTCATCAAATATTGGCGAAATTATTAAACAACTCTTAGTATTTTTCATTTCACACAAATCATTTTTTGGATCCTAAATAAGTGGAATAATGGTTCCATAATTATGGCAAAATTTTTTGATGAATCAGTGATAGTAGCTGACCATTTTAAGAAATACTTGGATATCCTAAACACTCTTCAGTATTAACATCCATTCAATTGCCATATTCTGCTGCTGGGGATGCATCCTGCTGGAGTTTAACACAAACCCTAAGTACTTAAGCTCTTTTTGAAATGACATTTCCTCAGCTTGATATTTAAGTATTCTGTCACCAGGAATTTGAACAGTTCTTCTAAGTGCTCCAAATGGTCTGTTAAGGTCCTGATAAGTACGTTAATATATAATCCAGATATACCAAAACATAGGATAGCCTTAAAACTGAGGATATAGTCTAATGCTCTCTGGAATGTTGCTGGCGCGTTACACAATCCCTGGGGGCATTTAAGTATACTGATAAAGTCCTTATGTGGTAATTATCACACATCTTTCCTGATCCTCCTTTGGAAAATTGATTTAACAATATTCTAAAATTAAGTCCATTGCTGAAAAGTACTTGGCATTCTTTAGGTGATTGAGTGCATTGTCAATCCTTGCAGTGGATAAGAATCCTTTTTAGTAATTCTATTCAATTGGTGATAATTGATCACTACTTAATTTGATCTGTACTTCTTTTTTGCAATATCTGTCTGACTTGCTCATGGACTTGATAATAGAATGAGGAGCCCATGCTCAACTAACTTGCTGAATTTCTTTGCTGATTACATCTTAAGCAGCTCTAGAATGGCGGACTGGTCTCATCCTTATCAGTGAGTATTCTCCAGTATTGATTTTTTGGATCATTTTATTTTTCACACCCCAAGTTGTGGTCATCTTAAGTGAATATATCACATTATCTCTCAAATAATCAGAGCACACCTTCTTGTTGCTGCTCTGATAATTCAGTCAACTTATCTCAATCAACTAAGATTTAATGACTTTAGCAGCTTCTGTCAGTAATCCCATCTCTTTTAACGTTATGAAATCATGGAATTTACTTATCTCTGACATTAGAATTAATTTTTAAAACGCAAAAACTTGATTTTTTGCTATCTTCATCAGTTATTTACCCATATTAGTCAGTAGCACACTTATTTCTCCGTGTCCCAGCATAATAATCCCTGGCGCTAACCATGGTTTTATTCTTGATTTCCTTGGGATGATGACTTCTCCATATAACTGCTCCAGGATTTCAAGCATTAACCCTGTGTTAATAATTATTTGCATCCCAGTTAGTATAGTATTTGTCATTTTTATTCTAAAGAGTACCCCACAATTTTCTAGGATCTCCTTTAGCATTTCCTTCCATTTTTGTCCAACTAACTTATATTATATAAAAAAATGCCATCATTGTAAATCAAGTTACAAAATTTGCTCTTCTTTGTCAGCAGTGGTTCTCTTTCCCAATGATATACTAAGGGCAGGGTCTGCCCCAAAATGGTCAGAGTATTCTCCTCAAAATCACATTTCACTCCATACTTCCTCAGGGTTTTCGTTCTGATAAGTATATTGTAATTCTGAATTGCCTTCATGATGGCAGGAGTTGATACCACAAGCAATTTGAAATGGAAAGGCAGTGCACTGTAGGCTCCACAAGATATTATATTATCTGGTCTGCCTATTCCATATTCCTTCTGGTGTTCTAGATCTGGTGAGATCTTCATTGATTTCACCAATTTTGTTGAAATGATGTTGATAGGCGCTCCACTGTCAATTATCACCTGCAATCACACTTGGTTGAATATTATATTTGCATAGGTAACTCAGAATATTGTAATAGGGTATTTACTGAGTGAATAGCAGCATTATTCGCCAAAATGTGAGTGTGAAATTCTTATGAATAAATAAAGAAAAAACCCTTGATTGCACTTATGGGGAAATATATGTTCGCCTCATCTAATCTCATCTTTGGTAATTCCTCTGGGTTCTCAGCAGATCTAATCTTGTCCGCTAACTGATGAGTGTATGGTCAATCAACTTCCTTCATGATTTCAGGGTCAATCCCCTTTGCTTTGGATCAAGTTATGGCATTTTTATCCAAATTAACAAAACTATAGAGCAGGTTGGTTGCTTCATCATCTACAAATAGGTCAGAAGTATCCTTATTGTCTTTCAATATATTGGGAGGAACAGATTTGTTCATAGTTCCATATTGTTCCTTATCTATACTGCAGGTCCTTTTCCTGATTCTGGACTGATTTCCTTCTCCTTCACCTTGACTAGAGTGACTTGCTCCATGAGCTTCTTACTCCAGCATTGAGCAGCTAAATGGCCAGGTCTCCCACATTGGTGGCAGTGGATCTGCATCCTAACCACTTGTTTTTGTACTTTGGTCTTGTTAACCATCATAACTTAATTTTGTTGCTCCTTATTTTCCTCAACAAAATTCAATAGTGCTTTTGGGCTTGAGTCTAGATAACTTTAAATGCTCAGTTCAACGCTACAAAGGTCACTCCTAGCATTTTTAGACAATCCACCATTTGAAATGTGGACATCTGAGTTACTATTGCTGAAGCCATGGTTTGGTAAAAATCACAATAGGGCTGAAGTGCCACTTGTATCACAATTTGGGTGTCAAAATATGCTAGCACTTTTGCACCATACATGATCTGAGATTACTGGTATAATTGGTCAACAAAAAACTGCTAAAGTCTCATCTTTTTAGAATTAAATGTCCATGAATTCCTGCTTGCAATTAGAAATTCTCGTAGGGCTTATAATTCTATCATAATGGCTTCCTTGGCATCATTATAAGACCAATTGATCCCGTTCAGATGGGGTAACACCAGATTCTGAAAATCAGTGTTCATGCACTTCATGATAGTCACTGCTTTTTATTGGTCACTGAATCTGAACATTCTCATCTTAAATAATTGTAAAAATGCAAGAGCATTATCCTGATGGAATGTGGGTAATTTTGATGTGCCCCAAATTCATTTGTGGTTCCACTGCCAGAGGATAACTGACTAACAACTCAATTTACCATAGGAGTAACTTTGGGGTCATTTCTGAAACTGCTCCAAATAACCCAGGCATATTTTTGGTTGTTAAAATATTCACAACTGTAAAATAATGCATTTTGTTGTCAGCTACTTCCAACTTTATTTGCACGCAATCACACCAATGATTCTCCATCTCTTCTATGCGTTTCAATAATTGTTCTATTTCTTTTGTAATTTGGCACATGTATTCTCAATCTTTTTCTTGATTGGCCTTCTGAAATAATGCTCATTTGATTTGTTCAATCACTTGCGCTTCAAGGAGTTGACTTTCTACAGAGATCATTGTTGATTTTTAAACTTACTTAACCTCTTCCCTAACCTTCATCACCCATTCTTCTAATGCAGTGAAATTGGCCTGTGATGCCAAGTTGGACATGTTCTCATTGACAGTTTCTAGTTCCATCCTAAGCTTTCATAGTTCATTCTTATAAAGCATGGTGATATAAACTTCTTATATTAATTAAATTTAACTCAAACTACCCTCAGTAGTGAGCACTAATTGTTAAACCTGGGATCTTGGCACTCAACTTCCTCTTCTGAAATGAGCACTAAAGGTTAAATGTTCAGGATCCATTTATTTTTTTGGATATTAACACACTTCAGCTCCCTTATTCAACTGCACAGGTTCCTTAATGTGTGTTGCTTTAATTTTCGAAAATAAATCATATATGGGGCAGTAATGATTGAAGACTACTACTCTAGTTAAGCTTCTTTTAGTCAAGATGGTTGTTAGGTCCAACTTCAACCTGGTGCTTATCTTAATCTTAAATGGTCTTGAATATTAAGGAATTTCTTCCCTCTTCAGTATACTTAACCTTGTCTCAGGTACAAAGGTTCTTCCTGTCATTTATATAGAACTTAACCTAGGATTAGGTTCATCGGCTCTTTTTCCTTCTCATCACACAGAGTCCACAAAGATAGCATTGATAGAAAAAGGATATTCTTTTCCCTCCAACTCTAATCACAAGAGCAAACAATTCAAATATAAAGTATTTATTGGTAAACATTTTATTAATCTGACCTTATCTGCTTTATTATGAAAAAACAATGAAATTTATAAAAAACAGCGCCCAACTCTTTAGTTTGGCACCCCAGTTGGAAACAGTGACTGTTGCTGATTAATTATATCTACAGTGTCACACAAAGCGATAATCTTCCTTATTGATTCTAAGCAGATTCTCCCACCAGCTCTCAGTGTGACTCTTTTGAGTTAAAACTAATAAAATGTCCCAACACCGTCACTCAACTATCATCAAGTTACCCTTACTAGGTAACAACCTGCTTAGGTATTGGGACTCTTACCAACAAACAGCAGGTTATTATTCTAAAAAGGTTAACTCAAAAGTTGCTTTACCACAGGTGGCATTACTCGCCCAGAAACTCATAAACCCTTATTCAATCAGTGACTAAACCCAAATGACATCAAATAATTAATTAAGTTTTCAATAGTAAATTGATAAATTATTCACTTGTTTATTGTTAAAGGATCATCCACGATGAGGATTAAGCAATCAAGAATATCGATCCATCATATTAACCCAGTGAATTACCTAATATTTGTTCAAGAAAATAATCCAAACAATAGTTATCATATATAATTGATAACTCCCACATCCACTAGCGAGATGAATCCCCTAGTGGACAAGAATATGTATTATAATCAAAATAAGCTAGGTAGAGTGGGAAGATCAAAATCTCAACTGAAGGCAAAGCACAATTAATGAAATCTAAGTTCAATTGAGCTTACATGCAAAGCAAAGTTGGCCTTGAGTATATTTCTCAATTTGTGCAAGTGATGTATATGTAAACAATATATAAGTTATCAAGCTCTACATGATAAGGACTAAACGTAAATAGGACACCTTAGCACTAAATTTATTAGAAATCATTTAGATGGATTAAAAATTAAACTAGCATGAGACTTGATGTCAAAATGATTGGAAAGTAGGGCCAATGAACTTTTTGTAGATTGAAATTACAATTTATAAGCTGAATCAAACACTTGGATTAGTATTAATTATAAAAAGCAGTTTAATTATAAAGATTGAGTTGATCAAATATTATTTGCTAAATTTTTTTATATTATGTAACATCTGTTATATGTCTGTTCCTCTTTATCTTTTATGCAATATATAGATTCAAATAAAAAGTTGAAACTTTGAAAAGATTTTGTGGTAGCATGAACCACCTCACATAGGCAACCACCCTATCCTCCTTTTCATTTTAACTCCATATCATTATTTTAATAATGACAATATGGGATGGGAGGAAATGATGTTTCATTGAAAGCTAAAACTTTGAACCTGTTATGACTTTTTAGTTACCCACCTTAGCTTGTGGATAAAGTATATCAAGAAGTTGATTGCCGCATAAAGCTCTTTTTGAGTTAAAGTAAGCTAAAATGAGCAATAAATTATATAAAAGTAAACAAACACTTTATATAAAGTAATAAAACCAAAGTTAGTTTTTAAATTTAATAAAGCTTAAAATTCAAGTTGAGGGTGCCCCAGTGGTAGAGTATAGACTCAATGAGCATTGCCTCATGAGTTCAATCCAAGTAGATGAATCTTATGTAAGGGAAATTTATGATGGTGTTGGCATTGCGCACCAATGCCCCAAACAGAGATAGCAAATAGATAGGTGTTCCATAGAGTTCCTGGACAATCAGAATGCTGTGTGTGGATGTTTACTAGTATTCATCCTCCTTTTCTCATTAAATTTGATTTTCTCGTTTCTCTATCAATTGATGTATCATCCCCAAGTCAGCCCACCTCAAATAAGTAAAATGCTCAAAAATTCTCTTTTTATAGAATATCTAAATAGTATAGCTAAGCATAAATGATTTTTTGGCTCAGTTAATTATATAATAGTATTCTTATGTATTACTAGTAGGGATTGTTTGAAAAATTGGTTTAAGGATTACAGTTTATAGTTCTAAATATTTGTTAGTATAAACTGATTTAGTGTATATATTTATCTTACAATTTTTGTCTTGATAAGAGCTTGTGATTCTTTCATGTTTACTTTTTTCAGTTTTAGATTCTAGATATATAGTTTTATTATCATAAAATTACCACTTATTTGAGTATTATGCATATAAAACTTTTTAAAAAAGTAGCAAAAATTATAGATCTATATTATATAAACCATGAGTTAGATCCCAGTAGATGAACTTTAGGTAGAGGATTAATTAATGACTGAGTTGGATTTGCACACCAATGCCCCAAACTGAGACAGCAGATAGCAAGGCTGTCCATGTGGTTCCTGATCTATCAGAAATGCTGCGCATGGAGGTTTACTGGGATTTATCCTTATTTCCTATTGATTTTCAAATTTCCATTTTTTCCATTATCATTGCAGTAGTGTCCTCAGGTTACCCACCTTGAATAGATAAATAAATATTATATGTAATAGGAGGCTGCCCAAATGTTTTAGTATGTATTCAATGACAACTGCCTCATTGGTTCAAGACTGGTAGATGAATTTTGAGTAGGGGCAATTTATAATTGTGTTGGCCTTGCGCACCAATGCCCTGAACCAAGATAGTGAATAGCAAGGTGGTCCATAGAGTTCCTGGCCTATTAGAATGCTGTGCATGAGGCTTGCTAGAATTTATCCTTTTTTCCCTTAAAATTTGATTTTCTCATTTATCCATTAATTGATGTGGTATCATCCCTAGTTTGGCCCACCTCAAATAAATTAGCATACTTTTTATATTATATGTAACAGCTATCAGGTAGCGCATCTTAACCAAATTTTATTAATACAACCACTTAATTGAGTTTACCAGTGTTACTAAGGTTAATAATTTACACTATGATTTGAATTTATTATATCAAATATTATATTATAGATAAACCATTAAACCTCTTAGTTGTAATCATTAAGAATACCAAAGCACCCATTCACCAACTGCTTGGTGAGGTCAAACTGAACCTATCAAATTAGCAAGATCCACCAACCACTTACCAAAACATATTAACCTATGTAATAAAAAATCATTAACTGTTTACTAAAACCATCACCCATAATTAACAATATGAACAACTTCCTAGAAAAAACATTAAACTATTGCTATCAAAACGCTGATATTGCCAACATTTATTTAAGGATATTCCCTCCCTGGTTTTAACACATGATCCCATTTATTAAATTAAATCTAAGACCCCGTTGTAAACCCAAAATTCTTTTCTCTTTTTAATGATTTTTTTATTGATCAGATATAAAAGTCTGACCTTGATTATCATTGCAGTAGTGAATATCTACCTTAACTTCAGTATCCCATTTTTGTTTATTGGGTCTTATCCCTAATTTGCCATCAGCAAGATTTAGTTGAATGCCCATTGTATATATACTGACTACAACCCAATTCCTGATATTCATGAGATTCAAGGTGTCACCCAAACCTCAGGTCATGATGAATCCAGGATTCCTAAGCCTTCATAACAAAGCGGTGATCCTGCCAGTGATGGCCCCAAAACCAGTGAGCACAAACTGAATGATCAAGTTACTGCCATCATATATGAACCTGTAAAAACTGGATCCCAAAAAATTTGACCATGGACCTATTAATGAATATTTTGAAAATCACAATACCTGGGGGACAATTATGGGGTCAGCTCCCAGCAACAATTGCAAAAAGTAGCAAATCTTCTCATTGGACCTGCTTAAAAACAGCACAGCGCCAACCTGTCATTTAAATACTGGAGAGAATGGAAAGCTCATGACAAGAAAAAGTTTTAAATTTCCTCTTTTTAAATCTAAAAGATTTTTTTTTTCCAGCTTCACCTAATAAACTTCTTCAGTATCAGCGAGTTTCTTGTAAAGTTTGAGAATCTTATTGGGCTCTGAAACCAGATAACTTATCAACATTGTGAGGAAGTTGACCAACAGCTCCTTGCTGGTTCCTTTATGCTCTCAAAAATTCCTACCTTGATGTTTTATATCTGGCCCAACCATCTTGTGCGGATCAGGCAATTGTTGTTTGTCAAAGCTACATATGAATGGTGAACCAATGCCATAACTATACCACGACTTCCATACCAGTGAACCCCGACCCTCTGGACCTATATGTCTCTGACATGGAGGATATCCTAAAACTATTTGACATCAAGCCAACTTTGGATATTAACCAGCAATTTATGCCATTAACAAGCAAGTTCAGAAGTCAACTATGTTGGTCCAAGGACAACACTTATAACAATTGTTGATGCTTTAATTGTAACCAGATGGGGCGCCATTTCCTTCAAATTTGGTCCCCTGTTCACAATGTCAAGGTATTTATCTGTGTGGCCATTGCCCTTACCAGGGAGATCAGCAGCATGAGCTACTCAATCTTATTGAAGTCAACCAGCTTGTCCCCTGATTCATCAGTCTGATAAACCTCATGTCTAAATGCTAGTTTGACCCATAATTTTGGATACAAACTTGAATCTGATGCGTCAAATTCAATATATGTACAAATACCAGTGTAAAAACTAATCAACTAGCCTTGTTTTTTAAGAATCCGCTATAAAGAAACAAAAATTATAGAAACTATGAACCCTCAATTCAACATCTAATAGCCCAAAGAAGATTGAGATCAATGATCTGTTGAATATAAATATTCCCAAAAACTCCAAATCACATGTTATACTCATGGAAGAGTATGATAAAAATCCTGTTAAAATAAAATGATAAATAGTTACTATAAACTAATTTTGTTACCAAACATCAAAATGAGATAAACGAGAATCCTCAGTTCCAACCCCATACTATCTAAAACAAGTTTCAAATAATTTTATTGCATAACCCCAACCTAGAACTCTAGATCAGAAGTCATTAACCCATAATTTTCCATCATGCTTCCTCAGCAATCAGCCAATACCAACAAGTTTTTCCCTATCAACCTAAGGAATTTCTGCTATTAAGATCTAATAAAACACCATCCTTCTTATTCTCTTGGTGACATGTGAAAAGCAATCCTTACCTTATGCTAAGGTTTACATCACCATTGGCCTTACTCTACTCTAAAATGTCAACCAAAAGCCCAAAACCCTTTTTAACAACCAAGTGACACCCTGCACCCAAGGATCCCACTTTGGATACACCTTACCAATCATCTTGAATTCTATAAATTTTCTGCCAATATTGTCACTAAGAAATTTTTTCTTGATTAATGTAATTTGGCGGAATCCTTGAGATACGCCGTAAGGGATTTTGCACAGGGTTTAGCCCACTGAGCAATTGGACCAATGATATGATGATCATGGCCCTTGGAAACAATAAAATAAACTTAATTTAATAAATATGGAGCACTTGCTCTCATTACACTATTTTATTTAATATAATAAAACATAGCAGATTATCACTGTTCTGCTCACGCTATCCTATTAACAACCTCTCCCTCTTAATCGCCCATTTCACTTATATACAGCAGCTTTGGACAATACCACTCTCATAGCTTGGACTATTTGGTTCCACTGATTCTCCTCATTTCAGCTTGTTATTCTCTAGTTCTCTATCGCCTAAATTGTAGGCGATTTAATTCATATTTGTTGAATGTCAACATTGCCCTATTGCCTTATTTAGAGGCGATCCAATAATAAACCTGTTATATCCCAATATCACCTTGTCTCAAGGCACTCAAATAATTGTTACTTATATCATTTCAGCAGATTCTTTCTAAACTGCCCTAACTGTCCCAAGACTATCATCCAGTCATATTGGAATCGTGACATTACCCCCTCCTTGACTGGACAATAAGGCTCCTATTGCTTGTATGGTCGGAGGAACTTTGCATGTACTCATTTAATGATTTGACCACTTTCAGGGCATGATGGTATATGTGTTGACCCCAGTTTTCTCTATAACTTTGAATGGACCAATCCAAATACTGGCCAGCTTGTGTTTTCATCAAAACCCATGTTGGTCATGGAAGAGAACCATATCACCTTCTTTGAACTGTGCCAACCCACTACAACATACCTGATTGGTGGCCTGATTCCTGATCTTTTTGGCTAAGCTGAAGGAATATGCTATGGTTTGCAGTTTGATCAAAAAGTTCATGAGTTTAGTCAAATAGAAGTGGGGTTCCATTCCACCGGTGTCTTATACACATGAGTAAAGTAACGCCAGAAGAGCTGGGTGTCAGCTGTATAGTAATTGGAAGGGACTCTTCCCCGTGGCAGAATGATAACTAATGTTATAGGCGAACATGGCAGTGGAAAGGAGGGAGGTCCAATTGGAAGGTCGATCTGTTACTAATTTTTGTAGGATGTTCACCAGAGTCCCATTCACCCATTTGACCATTCCATTAAATTCAGGGTGGTATGGGGTCATCAGAACCCTGTGGATTCCCATAAGCTCGTTCAGTTTGGGGAGGATGTGCAAGGTGGAGTTAGTTCCATTATCAGTGAGAATAAACTGAGGGCAGCCGTGTCACTGAATAATGCATTCTATCATGAACTTGGCCACTGTAGCTGCCCCCAAATCTCGTATTACCCTCACTTTGACCTACTGGGTCAAGTGGTCAATAGCCGCAAGAATGTACTTACACCAGTTGGCTCCTGTTGGCAAGGGACTAACGACATCAAGTGAAACCGTATGCCAAGCAAAATGTGGTTTTACTACCAGATACAAAGTCTTATGGCGGAATGGCTTCTCCACTTGGCACTGATGGCAACAGGAAATGGTTTCAAGCACATCAAAGTTCATGCTTTCCCAATAGTACCAAGGGCGCAACAACTCCATTGTCTTGCACACCCCACCATGTCTGACTGCCTTGTGGGCGCTCATAATAATTCCCAGCCATGCTGAAGGTTGCAGAAAATACCATAGAATCGCCAATCTGCTTTTACAGTTCCCCATTCCATTGGAAGGTATTTGTTTGCATTTCATTCAACGCTTTAATCAATTGGGGCAGTTTGTCATCGTACTTTCCGCTGAGAATTTTGTTGAACATTATGTCACTTAAATCTGCCATAACTGCAATTGTTGTAAAACTTGATAAGCAATTGACATTTTGGTGTTTTGCTCTGGGTCGATGAAGAATTTCGAAGTTGTAAGCTTGCAGCTTAAGAGACTATTGGGCTAGCCGCCCCTCAGGCTTTCCAAAGTTCTGCAACCAGTGCAACAATTCATGATATGTTACAACCTTAAACTTTACTCTGTGCAAGTAAACTCAAAACTGCTTATATGCATAAATCACCGCCAAACACTCCCATTAGGTTATGGTGTAATTTTGTTCATGGCAATTCAAGCTATGACTGCAGTACGCCACGGGGTGCTCCTCCCCCTCATCGTCCTTCTGAGACAGGACCGCCCCAACAGCAGAAAGTGCTGCATCCATCTGCATTATAAATTCTTTATTGAAATTAGGGTAGCACAACATGGGCGCACTTATTAGCGCCATTAAAAGTGTATCAAAGGCACAATGGCGCCGTTTCATCCATTCAAACATGACATCTTTCTTTAGTAACTCAAACAGCGGACCTCCAATGCAACGGAATTGGGAATGAAGCGAAGGTAATAACCCACCATCCCCAAAAACACCTGAATGTCCCACTTACTAACTGGTTTTATCTCTTCTGGATAGCCTCCACCTTGGTAGGCTGGGGTCTTAGCCCAGTTGCATCCACCACAAAACTGAGGTACTCCAGCTGATCCTTGAAGAAGTGGCATTTCTGGGGCTTGATCTTGATATTGGCATCAGCCAGTTGGCAAAATACCTCTTCCAAATGGGTAAGGTTTTCAGTGAATGTTCGAGAGAAGACATTAATATTGTCAAGGTACACAAGTACACATGAAAGCTTCAGATCGCCCAGAATGGTGTCCATTGCTCGTTGGAACGTAGCTGGGGCATTACATAGCCCTTGCAGCATCCAAGTGGGTTGGAAAAGCCCTTTGGATGTGATTATGGCACATTTTTCTTGTTCCACCGCAGGCAACTCAATTTGCCAATATCCAAATATCAAATCCATTGCTGAGAAGTAGCGAGCTCCACCTAACTGATCCAGCGCATCATTAATCCGTGGCAGGGGGTATGAGTCTTTTTTGGTGATAATATTGAGCTTCCAGTAGTCAATTACTACTAAATTAGTACCATCCTTCTTTTTAACAATTAAAACAGGTGAAGCCCATGGACTCTTAGAAGGTTCAAGCATTCCCTGCTCTAGCAGCTTGTCAATCTCCTTGGTGATGACTTCTTCAGCTGCCCTTAATTGTCAGATTGGTCAAGACCTGATGGGGGGATGATCCCCAGTGTCCAGCTGATGAACAACCCCCCAAGCACCCTAAATCATCATCATTGACAACAAAGATCTTTTTGTATTTTTAAAATAAAGCTTCCATCCAAACCTCTTGGTCTTCTGATAATCCCATCAATTTTCCTGTGATACAACTGCCATGACACCAAGATGTGGTTTGATGGGCAGACCAAATTTATCCAGAGACCCAAACTCATGTACCTGGTTGACCTCCCCAACTGGGTTCAAATGTAGATATGCTATAATCTGATGCCAACAGATTCGAATTGGTATTTTCTGAAGATTGGCTTCAATACCTTAATCTCCCCATGGCCTGGAAGTATGATGCCTAGAGCTATGTGGGGATCAAGTCGCAATTGCTGATAAGGCCCAATGATCTCCCCATAGAGTCCCGCTGGCACTTCCACTTCTAACTCAGTGTCTACTATTATCTGATGTCCAGAGGGAATGGATATAGCTCCAGCTGCTATAAGTGGTAAGCCCTGATATTCATATATCTTATGGGGAAGGGCCCAAGTTTTCACTTTTGATCGATGATAGTGCACTGGAATCACCCCATTGCTGTAAGCAAGGTTGATTTGTCCCATATGCACTGAGCCCTTAGGCACTCTGCTGGCAGTGAAATAAATTGGAATTTGTTGTCCCAAAATGGCTAAGGTCTCTTCCATCATGTCAATGACAGCCCCATAGTGTCGCATAAAAGCAGTCCCAATCAACAGATCATAGTTGCTATCTGGTAATACTACCACTGGAGCCACAATGACAACGGATCCAAACTGAAAGGGAAGCGCACTATACGCTCCCTCAGAAACTGTGGTTTCTGCTCCAGCGGTCCCATACACCATCCAGTGGTCTATATCAGGTTTTAAAGACAACTTTGCCACCAACTTATTGAGACAATGTTAACAGGAGCGCCCATATCAATTATAGCTCATACTTGGGTTTTGGCTACCACAACGTCACATTAAGTGCACTGAGTAAGATGAATTCCAGCTATTTACTACGTGTACATTCATCAGTTCACGTTTTCCCAGTGAACCTATAATACCCACACTGACTTTAGGGTATCCTGTTATAATAGCGTCCACTGGAAAGGCGACCTCTACTCCTCTTAGAGACAACGCATCTGCAAGCGGTTCTAGCTGGTCTGACGGATTTTGGTCAAACATTTGACAAACATAAGGCTTTGGTTGCTCTGGAAACCCTGTGTCAGCCGTTACTTTGACTTGTTCTTGAGTCAACACATTTACTCCCCCTGACCAGCTGTTGGTAGAGAGATGTATTGTCATACTGGGAGGCTTCTGCTGCAATCAATACAGTAGATTCAGGTGGGACATATGAATTCGAGATAGAGGAAGTAGTGTCCCATCTCTACTCTGCTCTGACTTTTCCCTGATAACTTTGATCCTGTTGTACATAAGGGATCTGTCGATTGAGGCACCATCATCCCATGTGCCCAGTGCAGCCACAATTAGGACAACTTACTCCATAGGGCCTACGTCTGTGCCTAATATAAGTTGGCCCACTCAGAAGGTTATTCCAAAGATGATTGGTGTAACCAGACCCACATTGGTAGAATGCCTGCTGTCAATCAGCGTAGTTAGGGCTGAAGTGGTGGTTAGTCAGTTGTTGCTCAGCAGTTATGGGACAGATGTTTAACTGCGGTGAGTACCCTGGTGAAATCTGCATCGACTGGTTGATTCCCCCAACATGGTTAGGGTTGGCTATGGTGACAGTGTGAATCTGCTCGATATTGGGTGGAGGGAAAGTTACAGCCAAGCAATGTAAAAACTGAACAAGATAAGAAGAGTTACATCATCCTCCAACAATGGGGCCATGACATTGTAAAACTTAAGGTATGGCTTCACTGCAGAGGACATTGTGATGCATAAATCAGCTTCAGATAAAAACCCTGCCCCAATAAACACATGAGCTTCCACATAAATTGCTCAGCAAATGCGGTGAGGGTCTCATTTCGCTGAAACTTGATGGTCAAGAACTCAGCTTTCTGCTGTGACATCTTTGCAGTTCTGCCAAACAACCGCAGCACTGTCTCCTTAACTTCTTGGTATGTAATGAAACTATCTGTAAAATAACAAACAACTTGATCAGCACTTCTGACATCCAAGGTGGAGATCAACAGTTTCGCCCTTTGCCAGTACAAGGTTCCTTCAGTTGCAAACTCAAATCATTGAAAGAACCCATGAATATTTCCTTCACGATCAAATGGCGGCAGCTTATCACTGCAAACTTCCTCGAGCAGCTCATCTTGTCTTTTGAGCACAGTGTTCAATGAAAGTTTCAGCTATTCATATGCAACAGCCCTGTCATGTTGTGCACATTCCTTATCTAAGCAACCTGGATGCGACATAGCAGGCAACTGAGTTTTTATATTTAATAACTGATCAATGGGCCCCCTGTAGTGAGCACCACTGTTGTAATTTAGCAGTGTCCTTGAGATACGCTGTAAGGGATTTTGCACAGGTTTTAGTCCTTTGAGCAATAGGACCAATGATATGATAAATGTGGCCCTTGGTAAAAACGAAATGAACTTAATTTAATAAATATGGAGCACTTGCTTTTGGTACACTATTTTACTTAATATAATAAAACACAGCAGATTATCACTGTTTTGCTCACGCTATTCTATTAACAACCTCTCCCTCTTAATCGCCCATCTCACTTATATACAGTGGCTTTGGATGATACCACTCTCATAGCTTGGACTATTTGGTTCCACAAATTCTCCTTGTTTTGGCTTTTTATTCTCTAGTTATCTATCGCTTAAATTGTAGGCGATTTAATTTGTATTCATCGAATGTCAACATCGCTCTATCGCCTAATTTAGAGGCAATCCAATAATAAACCTTTTAATCCCAATATCACCTCATCTCAAGGCACTTGAATGATCATAACTGATATCATTTCAGCAGATTCTTCCCAAACCGCCCTAACTGCCCCAAGATTTTCATCCAGTCATATCAGAATCGTGACATTGATATTGGATACAAAGGTATAATCAAGAGCAACCTTGTTTTATTGATGGATGGCAGTTTCCAAAATCCTGCTTCAGCAAAGTGTTTTATTTACCTGTTGAGATTTCCTTCAAAATAAAAACCATTGACGCAGTTGTTTTTGATCATTAGTGCTTCCCTGTGTAACTGTCTCATCACACCCTTAATGAATATAGGATACTTACAAACTTTGAAAACAAACAGTGGTATAGCTAAACTGTCAAGAGAGTGTCTGTAACTCTCTTGTTATCAGAGAGGTGGTGCAGGATGCACAGCCACACCACCAGTGAACTAGTCATTAATAAGAGTGAAAACAGGGCCCCTCAGATGGTGCTGGAGCAAAAGTGACCCAGAGCAAGGGTGTACAACGCGGTATATAGGATTAGGTAGCCAATAAACAACAAAAATTGATTGGATTCCAAAGAGGAGTCCATAACTAAGTTGAGATCTTTGCTGGGGAGCTTGAATGACTCAATCTGTAGGGAATCAGGGCGGCCCAGAGGTGCACCAGATATGGTATATAATTTCATTTTATAAAGTGACCAACGTTGTTAGAGACATCCTTGAGGAGGTTTGCGCACAGGTTTGTCCAAGCAACCATATTCAAAAAACAGGAAACTGACGGGGAATTTTTATTAAGGAAGTCAAACAACAAGGAAAGTTGGTCTCATGAAACAAACTATAAACAATGGGAGGCGAGTTGATGATTGAGGGATATGATGCTAAACCTAAGTAAACCAATAGGAGCATCCTACCATCAGCCAGGGTACTGTAGCTTGAGATTAACAGAACTTGAGTTATTGATTGCAGGTAAGGCTGTCCCAATTTAAAAATTAAAAGTTGAATTGGTATTAAAACCCCGTTTTCTGAGCAACTCAATCAAACCATTATTATTAATAATATAGCTGGTGCGTTTAACACCCTTGTTGTAACGAAGGGCCAAGAACCATGCACACCCCCCGGACCAACCTGGACATATCTCACCTCCACCCAGCGTTGGTACAATATATGTTTTAAGTCAGGGAGGTCTTACAGCTTGACCTTTTTGGACTCCTGACGTTCAGCCTTGCTTTGACAGTTGGTTCCTTCAATTATGTCATGTAGCCATGACATAAACTAGTTAAAATAACAAGCCACTGCCTATTCAATACAATCATACCCC
This sequence comes from Massospora cicadina, assembly GCA_022478985.1. Lineage (NCBI taxonomy): Eukaryota > Fungi > Entomophthoromycota > Entomophthoromycetes > Entomophthorales > Entomophthoraceae > Massospora > Massospora cicadina. The sequence continues at coordinate 43,782 of JAKSZP010004106.1, forward strand.
TTCAGCCTGAGACCAACCACCTACTCCGCTCACATCTACCTGTGCAATGAGATTTTTCAAAACATTAAAACTTAGAATATCTCCAGGAACACAAAAAAGAAAAACAATAAAACTAGTCCAGACCTATATAGATATATCAAACAGGATGATGATGATATTCCTTTATCTAGATTAGGACAACACATTATTTTGGAGACAACAAATTAACTACCCAATAACCTTATCAACTAACTTAAGCTCAAAAGCACTTTTGTTATAAATGGAATCAAAGGGACTATCCAGTGGACTTAATTTCCCCTCTCAATCTCCATGGGCGTTTCCAGTAGTTGTGGTACCTAAGAAGAAAGAGAAACTCTTAACGTGCATCAATTACTTCCTGCTAAACATTTATATGAAGAAGAATGCATACCCACTGTCCCTAATTTCTAACAGCTTCAGTGTTATGGGTGGAGCTCTAGTGTTTTCCAACGTTGATCACTTTTCAGGATACTACCAATTAGTAATGGACGAAAACCTAATAAAGAAAACCACATTTGTTACCAAATTTGGGCAATTTAAGTACACACAAATGCTTTAGGTTTACCAGAGCACAATTATCTTTTCATAATATTATAGATAGCCTATTACAAAATATGGTTAATTAATGCGTCAATGTATATATCAATGATAATAACATCTACTCTTCTAACTTCCAACAATACCTTCAGGGCCTGAAGGTGGTATTTGACCAGATCAAAAAATAAACCTCATTAAATGGATCCAAACTGCCCCTATGCACTAAAGAGCTGAAACTTTTAGGCAACATACTTACTCCTGATGAAAGAAAAACAGACTTCACAAAGATTAGAGCCAACGTCTCCTGGCCATGCCCCCAGAATACTAGTGAGCTATTTAGCTTCCTAGGCACTATCAAATGTTACAATTTATTCAATCCAAACTACAGTCAAATTTCAGCCCCAAAGTATCATCTTAGAAAAAAGGAGTTACCTGAGAATTTAAAGCTCAAGTAACACAGTTTTAATGAACTGAGAAAAAATTAATGACCTGAGATCCCATTTTAGTTTTCCCAAAACTTAAATACAAATCCCATCTTTAATTATGTGAGTAATATTGCCCTTGGAGCCATATTAACCTAGTTTTGATATAGAAAGTATATTAAAAAATAAATTCCTAAGAAATTCAGCCCTGCTAAAATCAACTATTTCACCTACAAAAAGGAACTACTTATCATCTAAACATTCTCTTAAAGTTCTGCTAAAACCTACTGGATTGAAATGTTACTGTTTATTTATATATTTCTACCACACGCTTCTTGTTCAAAAATCCCATTCTTAATGGCCACCAAATTAATGGCAATATTAATTAATGTAATTTAACGTGAAGTCTATACACCTATCTGGAAAGCTGAACGCCTTAGCTGGTGTACTCTATTATATACCTTTACTACTAACAAGTCACCAGCTTACCATATGGAGTAATTAAATCCAGAGCTTGAGTTGCTACAAATCCAAAAATCCCTCCAGAACTTTAAAATCCTAAGGAAGTGGTCAATGAACTTCAATTCAAGACCAAGCGCACCAAGTTTTTAGTCATTGAAGGTCAACTGCACATATGAGCCAATAATACCATCCTCCAAGTAGCTCCAAAAAATTATGGACAAAATTCTCAAGGAACCCACGACAAGTTTTCACTTTGAAAATTAAGCAATATGTGAACAATTATTACCCACCTATTGGTAGATAAATGCTCACTCTGACATCTGTAACTACATTGCCACCTTCTACGCCTGTCAAGTTTTTGGCAATTGACCTCACCCACAGAAGCCTCTCAACCTAATACTCATTTCATAACCCTTTGAAATCTGGGGATCTGACTTTAAAGATCCATTTACTGTAATCAGTCAAGGCTACAAGTACCTTCTAGTTGCCACCATTACTTTGCCAGATAGCCCCTAGACAAGGTAGTCTTTAAAGCTATCTCTCTTACTGCTGATCAGTTTCTTCATAAAGAGATTCTTACCATCTATGTACCCCCACACTATCCTAGCCTACAAAGGGTCACACTTTAACAAAAATCTGGTTGCTGAAACAGTTGCCCAAGTCCATTAAAAAGACACTAAATGACCACCTCTTATAGTCCTCAGGGCATTAGATTAACTTAATGGCCCAATCAAACCCTTGTATGTTCTCTGGAAAAAAGAATATACAATCTTGAAAAATGGTGGGAATGATTGCCTAATATACCATGGCCTTAACAAATTAAAATTCACTTTACCACCTAACAAATTCCTTACAAACTTTTATTAAGATTTAAATATTAGCCTCATCCTACTATTCATCACTTACAAGAATTTGTCATGGTTAAATGACATAATTATGATAGTGTATCACAAGGACAAGAGTGAGATGGTCCAGGCTAGAGGATTCAAGTTGGCCACCATCCTTGACCTTAGATTTACTGTAGATAATCCTTGGGTTAAGGCCAAACATTCTTAAATTCACCCCCAAGAATCACATGATGGGGCACAGGCGTTACATTGATGGGGTTAGGATTCACCCATTATAGTATACATGGTGATGGTTTGTTACGTTTAATTTATAAAAAGCATATTGAATTCTCTTACAAAATTAGTGTTACAAACAATGGAGTGTTAGTCAATTTCAAAGTCTCAAATTTATGCTTATTTGAGATATAAAACTACTATGAGTGGGGCCTTGTTCTATTTTTTAGAGTCATTTCCAAACCCAACAGATTATTTGAGGCCATGTACCTGGTTTTTATTAAATTAGTTATGCTCTGACCAATATCTCTGTTGGTCATCTCCTTTACAAAAAAAAGGACTTTGCTTATATAACTCTTTATTAATCTACCTTGTGTTCCCTTATATTAGCCTCACAGTATACCTCCTTATGGTGGCATGCTTGGTTGATTTAATAAGCCCTGAAGTTGTGTGCATAATTTTGGGTGTGTGAGCCTTACTTTTATTAATTGGAATTTCCTGGAGAATTATAGACAATCCCTTCTTAGGATTTCCATCACCATGATAAAACTAACGCCCAAAAATCATATAAAATCATGCCATTCATTTAAACTCTCAATATTTGAGTAGCAAAATACTCTCCATAATTTCATCATTAGAGTCGTAAGTTTTGTTTCTAATATAAATAAATAACTTGAAGTCACAAAAAGTTCAACCCACTTTAAGGGACCTTTCTTAGTCTTGAAAGTCCTATCATGAAACTAACCTTGGAAACCCTAAACAGAGTCCCTATTAGTTCACCATCAATGGAAATCACCTCAAGTTATATCAGCATAAAAATGAATAAAGGGAGTGTTAAGAAACTGTCAAGACTACCAATCATTAAATTTCCCTCTCCTGGTTTTACCCTTCTATCTCATTTAGTCATTCCTACTAATTTTACTGTGATACTGTTAGAATGAGAGCATATCACGAGTGTTCTAGTCTGTGAATATGTGCGCTTCAGAAGCCACAATAACAGGCCCAGACTACTGAGATGCACCTCATCAAAGTTAGGGGAGTGATATGGGGATGAGTCCTTGCATTACAGGGTTGCTGTTTCCAATAGCTGGGGTTGAGTTAACACCTAAGAGTTCCTCTGTCGTTGAGGGCATTAAATGTGACCCTTAGGTGGTTTCAATTTTATAAAGCAGTAACCTCAGATTTTAATACTTATTTTAAATAAATTAAGGGAAATTTAATAACTTACTAGGTAAGCAATTTTATTAGGAAAAAGTAAAACTAAATTAAAAAGAGATTTGCTATGGGTCTGGGCCTTAGGGCTTTAACTTTCTTAGACTTAAAGGGATGCATAACCCTGTCCATCTTAATAATTGAAGCCAAGGGCCTTACGTTACCCTTTTCAAGAAGGATAGGGTCTACTCTCCCTTCAGGGTAATTGGCTAAGGCATAGTTTTGTGTGGGGTAGGGAGCTTATGGATGCAATGGTGGCCTTCTGGGGAAGGAAAGGTGATGGTACCTTAGAGTTGGCCTTGTGAAACTCAGCAATCAAATATTGATAATTTTTAATCTTTGGAAGGAACCCAACTAGCTTCATAAGATGGGAACCTTTTTCTTAAAACCAAGTGCTGAAAACTGCGTTTGACTATCCAAGAGTTCAAGATCTGCTCCACTTCAAATTCTGACACACCCTCCACCATGATGGGCTCTATCTACACCAGCTTCTATCCTAAAAATGGGGATAAGGAGGAAGCGTGGAAAGGTGTTGAAAATCTTCCAGTGGGGGTTTTCCACTGCAAAGATCTATTGTCCAGCACCTGGGAGATAAAAAAGGGTCCTGCCTGCTTTCAGGCCTACCATTAAGGCAGTGCAGATTGAGTTGCATATTCTTAATTTCAACCATGACCAAATTGCCTACTTTGAAGTCTAAGACTGCACAGCGCATTTTTTCAGCAAATTTATTGTCATCATTGGTTGAATTGGTCAACTTTTGTTGGACCTGGTAGTGCAACTTCTGAATGTGTTTAATGAAGTTGTCTGCAGCTGGGATATTACTGAAAAATTTTTGGCGCAAGGGTGAAGGCAGTATTGTAACCTAAGTTAGCATACATTGGTGATACCCCTGTGGACGCGTGTACATAGTTATTGCATGTAAACTGGGGCAAAGGGAGATCTGCTGCTCATATGCGTCCTGGGAGGCAGTAGCATAGTTTTAAAGATATTAATCCAAGGACTGGTTGGTTCATTCAGTATGGTCATTTAATTGAGAATGGTATGCTGATTATCTGCAGGGCTTGATCTTCAGCTTATCATATAAGGCTTGCTAAAAACTCAAGTGAACTGAGGCCCTCTATCACTGACTATATCCTTAGGCAAACCAAACAAGAAGAAAGTATATGGGAAATTAACAGACGCGCCATCTATTCCGTTGAGATAATTGTCAAGCAGTGAATGAAGATGGCTTATTTTGTGAAGCTTATAACAAACCATGAATGCATCATACTCCTGAGACAATGGTAAACCCAAACTTTTCCACACAAAAATTGAAGTCTATGGCCCTTCAGCTTGTTGTATAGGGCTTAAGAAACCATCTCACCCTGTTCAATCAGATTTGTAATGGACTCATGTTAACCAGCCTTCAAACCATGTGGAGACATCCATTATAAGACCATTTTAATTATACTCACGTTTTCCATTAGGTTGATACATTTAATTAATCCAAGTGCCCCATAGTTAGGGGATCATGATCTTCCTTTATGATGCAATAACTCATAGCAGAAGGAAAACATACTTTGTTATGGAAATAAAATACCCTATATTTTTGAGAATAATTCTAGATGGGCCTTATTGGAAAAAATTTTAGTCATAAGGTCAAGACCTTTAGCATCCACTGCGTGAAGAGCTAACACATCATCCAAGAGTAAGCCTTTTTCAGCGGACAGTCCTTGAGCATGAGCGCTTGACCCTTCTTCACTACCAGGCATAATGGTGGAGGTGGTGCCTTTGGGAATGGCAACTTGTGGCTTGGGTGCAGTTATGGGTTTGGTTTTGGTTTTGAGTTTGATTTTGGGGAGTGGTGTGGAGTGGAGGAGCTACTGCGGCAATGTCTAGGAAGATGGTGTCATAGTTTACTCAGGGGTGATTAACATCACTAGTTCAGAGTTGCCATTAGAGTCAGGCCCCATTGAAGGATTGTGACAAATAATGCATGGCAAGATATGTGTGGATTCCTTGACAAACTTGTACTTGAAATCAAAGCTCAAGTGGTCCCAATGAGTTCTTGTTTATCTGTGGGCCAGCTTATGTGGCTTGCAATAGTTAATGGGTGATTTTTGGTCAGTTCACACCACTGAAGAGTTCTTGGAACCTTGTAAGAGATACTGCCAATTCATCAGAGACCAAGTAATGGCAGCCAACTCTTTATCATATATGGTCCATGAACATTCAGTTATGTTGAACTTTCATGAGCAGATATATGGTATGCTCTTTCTTCTAATGTTCTTTTAACAAGAAGGCGCCAATAGCTGTGACTGAGGCATCACATGCTGAAATATAGGGCTTGTCCTCATCAACATGATGTAAAACAGTAGTAGAGGTGAAGACATCTTTCATTACATCAAATGTCTTTTTGGCAATCTGGGTTCCAAACAAATGTGACATTCCTACCATTGAGGGTTGTATTGGAGTTGCAAGCTCAGAGATAGCAAATAATAACTTCTAAAAAAAGGTGAAAGATCCCAGAAAGCTATGCAGTTGCTTCTGTGTTGCAGGAGTAGGCTAAGATCGAATGTTTCCAGTTTTGATGGTGCAAAGGCATGACCATCCTTAAAATCCATATTCTCCAGGAACTTTTTTTCCTTATATTTTTAGCACTAGTGGTGCCTAACCCAAAAAGTGGGGCCGCCACGCACCTTTATTTATAAATAAGCCAAACAAAGGGATTATCATAAATAAATAAAAATTTCTAATATAGCCCCTAAGTTATCATCCTAGGAAGCCATATCAGACGGCAAGGAATCTTTGGGGAAACTTTTGTCCAGATCCCACTTTAGCTATCAGACCATGGCGGCAGCATTGGGATGGGAGCATCAGAGACATGTGGCATAAGGAGGTATAGTTTTAGGTTTTTTTAAGTTATGAGACCAGCGTTGTCCATCACCTCAACGTATTGAGCAAGTTGATGCTCAGCAAAAGTGATGAGAGCTGGCACACTGCTTTTTGTTCTTATCAAACTAACATATAAACAGTTGTGCAACAATTCAGCCTTATTTAGGGCTGCACTACTGCTACCAAATACTTGCTATTGTGTTCTGCGTTGGGAGAGTGAATTAAAAATTACATTGACATGTGCTATTGCACAGGAGATATGATATTTTACAAAGCATCATCTATGTGACACTAATAAACTGCTGGAGCGTTTTTTAATCTAAAGGGCACAATTTTGAACTGATTAATTCATTACCACGTCTGGGTAGCCTTCAGCATTTTTTTCCAAACATCACCCATACTTGGTGTCATGTTAACCAAAAAAAGTTTAGAAAAGATGTTTGACTTGGAAATAGATTGAGAGATAGCAGCTTCCAAAGGGAGGGGATATAGATTTAAGATAGTGACGTTATTCAAGTGCCCATAGTATATACAGGGTCTTAATGTACCATCAGGATACTGTATAAAACCCTCTGTAGATAATTAAGGAAAATTTTCATAAACATCCACCCCTTTGACATCATTTAGTCCAACCAAATTATAAATCTTGATCTTCCTGATATGTTCTTGAATACAACAAGCAGTTGATATTAATGAGCTCCACCATCCACTGGAGGTTTAGATCAAACTCATAATGGTTAAAAAGATTATTATCATTTTCAACGTTTTATAGCTTGGTAAGGTTCCAGTATCTGAATCATAGTGAGAAGGTCAGGTACAGCTTTGAGATGGACCACACTGCTGCTTCTGCCACTGCGTTACCTGTGACCAAAGTTGGTAGCAAGGGAATTTCCCCATAGTAGGTATGTGTGGTGAATGACAGTTTTTTTGTTTTGAGTAAATGCTTGCAGATAGGCGGCGCCACCAACCAAATCTCATTATCACAGGATATAACAACTCTGGGGTAGCTGAGAAGCGTGCTACAAATTTATATTCATGTGCCCTGAACTTAAAAGGTATATAAAGTGACAATGTGACCATAGGGTTGTAAGAGGCACCCATAACAGGAGCCTCTGTCATATCTGGAAAATCCAAAGCCTGCACTACTTTTTAGTCAATGCAATTTACAATTTCACCAGTGTCCACAAATGCATTTAATGTGACTCTTTGCTGCTTCACTGCAATCTGCATATGGAATATGTAGATGCAATGTCAAAACTAATTAATTTAGTGAGGGAAACATGAGAGTGTCTGGTTGTTTAACCACAGGGGCTTCTGGATCCGCTTGGATTTAAGTACAAACTAAGTGGGCATAGCTGCTGCACATACATAGGATAAATAATCCACTTCTGGATCTGATGGATCAGATGAGGGCTGCACCTCTGATATAACCTCATAAAATGAGTTTCTTTGGTGCTCAGCTTCAATATGGGCAACCAGAGATGTGTGAGAGAGAGTTATAGCTGGATCTTTATGATCCATACATATTGTTACCTCTCCCAATGGTAAATTTGTGACATCCTTATTCTCGCACTCCTCTTCTATATAGTGCTTTTCTGCTTCTTCTGCATCACACTCCTCTTTTACATATTGCTTTTCCATTTATTCTGCCTCATATTCTTCCTCAGCCTCTACCTCACTTCTACACTGGTTTGAAAACCTTTATAGGATGATAAATGGAGATAGTAATTACCATGAGTGTACACTTGCAAGGTTAAACTGGCTTAAAGTATCCAAAGTAAAAAGAAAAGTAAAAGGAGCCCAACTGATTGGTGTGCTCTGGGCAGGCTCCTATCAGTAAGCATCAGAACTGGATTAACATGGGGGGTAGGACATAATATGCAGATTTAATAAAATTTTCCATGTTCCATATCCCGTATCACATGTATTTTTAAGGTGAGCTAAACAACATTGAATGGTCATCCAACTGTCCCCAAACCATAAAGGCTTGAAAACACAACATAAACAGGGAATTATAAGGTTGGGTTATTTTTAGGATGAGTGTATGCCAAGAGAAACTAGCCTGTGAATGTGGCGCTTCAGAAGCCACAATAACAGGCCCAGACTATTGAGATGTGCCTCATTAGAGTTAGGGGAGTGAGATGGGGGAGGAGTCATTGTTATTCTAGGGTTGTTGTTTCCAATAGATGGTGTTAAGTTAACACCTAAGAGTTTCTCTATCATTGAGGGCATTGAATGTGACCCTTGGGTGGTTCTTACCTTGAGAAAGAAGTAGTCTAGATTTGATTAAAATTATAATAAAATATCATAAAATAAAATTTTTGGGATATAGTTTTATTAGAAAAAGTAAAGCTTATATTAAAACAGAGATCAGTTATGGTGCTGGGCCTTGGGTTTGAATTTCCTTGGTCTTAAAGGTATATGTGACCCTGTCTAGCTTGATTGCTGGAGCCAAGAGCCTTGATATACCCCCAAAAATCCTTTATCTTTGAATATTTTTCTATTGATCAGGTATAAAAACTAACCTCAATTCTCATTAAAAGTATCAAATAACAACCCTAATTTAAGTACCCCATTTTTGTTTATTGGGACTTATCATAAGCTACCATCTACTATATATTAGACTAAAGGCCCCACTTTTGAGCATCTACCAATTACAACCCAATTACCTGCTAATCTTAAAATCTGAGTTTTCATCTAAACCTTAGGCCATTATGAATGCAGGATTACTGGGCCTCAATGACAATTGACATTACTAAGTTTAAGAACTGTTAAACCTATTGAATTAACCAAATACCAACTTTTTGGCATAAACAATGAGCTATTAAATTAACCAAAGCCACCAACCACTTATAAACTAGTTAAACTACTAAATAAACTAAACACCAACCACTTACTTGAAACCATTAAGCCCATTGATTCACCCTAAAACCACCAATCATTCAGCTAAACCACTTGCTGAACTTATAAAACAACCAAAAACTTTTATCCACTTATCAAAAATTTATAAACTATAAATTAAATGATTAATACAAAATTCTCAGTTATGATGGTGAGTAATTATCATTAAATCCTTATAGTCTTCTATCTTTTTTTAGTACTAGATGGTCCCAATATATATAGTCTCTTATCTTAAAATATTAGATAACCTATTTTAACATCTTTAAAAAATAGTTTATTACCATTTCAAATTCAAAGTGTTTATGTCAAGTTTGGTGACTTTTATTTCATTTGTTCATAGGATAATGTCTCAACATATATACATATATACATATAATAATTTTAGCATATATAGAGATTGTAATGGTTATTATTAATTTTAGTATGTAATTAAACCAATCAAATTAATGAAACAACCATTAGCCTCATACCCAAACCAATGAGCCTATAGATTTTAAAATGATATTAAACCACTTAGCCAAAATGAAATGATATACTAATTCCAATTAAATTATGGTTTTTATTCAAGGTGAGCCAACCTGAGGACAATACCGCATCAATTAAGGGGATTTGAAGTGATGAAAAAGCTGGATAAAACCTGAAAATCCTCCACATGCAGTGTATGCTAGGCCAGGAACCCCTTGTACTGCCTTGCTATCTGCTATCTCAGTTTGGAGCGTTGATGCGCAATGCCAACACAGTCATCTTCAACCCCCTATCCAAGGAGAATGTTTGGCACATTTTTGGTTGAGCTCACCCTTTTAAGCTCATAATGATGTTTTTGGTGGTTTGTTTGCTGATTGGTTTAGAATACAACATCATTTTTATTGTTGCTTTTAGTGATACTCACCCCAAATTGAACTTTGATTAAGTAAACATGAATGATACTGCTTATTGGAATCAGATTCATTTAATTATAATCACATATATATGAATCTAATATATAAAACAGATTCTCTAATTTTCCAATGATCTTGGTTAAAAATGGCAATAAGACTTATAATATATATATATATACACTAGATTCTCCATATAACTTTTCAATGTAATAAATATATAATATATCCTTGTTTATATATTGATTTATTTGGGTTCTAGAAATTAAAGGTTTATCCTATATCATATGTAGCCAATCAGCAAAATTTTACCTATATCATATATAGCTAATCAGCAATTTTTATTTTTTAGCATTTTGATCTATTATCATCAAAAAATCCTATTTGATTGATAATGGTTTAGGTTTGATTAAACATTTTAAGTTTATTCTATGTATAGCTAATCAGATGAATTTTAGATGCCTTACTGTTATCTAATTGATCTAATCTAATTGAAAATAGTTATAGTTTAGATCTGATATTTAGAGCTATAGTTTATATCATAATTAGCTAATCAAATAATCTTTATTTTTAAGGTTGATTATTTAACTTTATTTTAGCAATGTAATCTGATTTCTAAAATGGGTTTTAGTTTTTGTTTTAATACAAGTGCAGCTGATAAGCAGCTGATTGGATAAGTATCTACCTAACTTAGTTTTGAAGGATTTAAAATTTTATCTAATATAAATATAGCTAATCGTATTAATCTTTTAGTATGATAACTCAACTTTTTTCTAATACATAAGCTGCTTTAAGAATACTTCACATCTTGATCTATGAATAATTATTCTTATTAACCTATTCTGATTTTTGAATATTCCAAGTTTTTCTCTAAATCAAATAATCTATATCACATGCATATAACATACATCTAATAGTTTCTTCATGAGCCATTCACAAATGTCAGTTGTATTTTGCCCTGTCATGAGTTACTAATGTATCTAATATAATTGTTTGTATTGACCACTCTCACCATCAGAAACATGTTATGAATGTTGTATTTGCTGAAGTGCAACTTTCCTATCCTTCTGATAATTAATTCATATAATATAATCTTATAATTGCAAAGATTATATAAGTGGTTATAAATTCTTAATAGATTTTAATAGCTAAAATAAAGAGTAGTTAATAAAATAGAAACTTTAGTAAAAGTACTTATTTGATAATATCAGACATCTTTTTTAAAGATAAACTATAGCAAGAAATTTACTTAAAGTGCAAGTGTAATTTTAAGAGGAGTGGTAGCATAGTGAGGTGGTTCCTGCTCCACTCTGGGTCAGGTACTGATTGTTACAAGTTTGAAACTAGCATAGGCTAAAAACTCAGTGTGGTATATTTTTCCCAAGGTCAACCAGCCTCACATAATTTACAAGTGTAACTTTAAAGTCATTAAGGCTTTACCATTAAATAGTTATCTACTCTGTAATGATTTAAATAATAATAAGTTAATAATTCTGTATAAAATAGTGATTTCTGATTATAAAGTAAACATGAGGCACAGATACTGTAATGAGATCACCAGCATAGCTTGGTGGCCATATGAAGGCTGTGCCAGTGAGAACTCATAATTGTCCCCTACCCAAAGTTCATCTACTGGGATTGAACTTAGATAGAAGTGGTAAAAAGTCCATACTCTACCACTGGAGTACACTCCCTACCAATCCCATTTCTACTCATATATATAATTCATGTTTTAATCTTTTACAACAAAAAAGTAAACAGCATATGTTAGTTCTCCTAATTTGAAGTATCTTTCTAATAAGTATAGTTATTTTGGTTTATTTGTTAGGAGAAGTTATGGATCAAATATACTTAAATATTTATACAAATTTTATTTATGCAATAATTTTTAAATCACCTTCAATTAAACGCTGACTGATTTGTAAACTAAATCAAAACAATCTTTTTTTAGTACTAAATGAAATCAAAACAATCTTGAGACCTATCTCTATCAGCCATCTGGATGCTGTTGCTCTTAGTTTTTAATTTAGGCAATTCAACCAATAACTTAAGCAATCTATCTCAGTCATTTTAAAATTAAAGGACAAAAATGATATTACACTTTAAAGTAAAATATTGCTATAGAAAATTTGAAATATACCCAACTAAGTCATAATTGCGCTTCTTAGCTTTTTTACCATAAGGTTATTTAAACAATTTATACGACTAAAAATATCTCGAGTAGTATAGTGGTGAGTATCCCCGCCTGTCACGCGGGAGACCGGGGTTCAATTCCCCGCTCGAGAGCAAATTAAATTTTTGAGTTAGAACCCATTTTACTTATAATTTTTTTGCGTCCAATACTATAATCCATAGAGACCTTAACAAAAAATATGGATTTATTTCATTATATTTCAGCTCCTATTCAAAAATTTATATCACTTTTTTATTATCATATGTTCTTATTATGATATACTATTTGATATCTTATATTACTATAAAAATTCATTTTATTGACTATTGCTATTTATATAAATCTACTTATTGTTATACAAATGAGTAACTCATAGTTATTCATATATTGGTAAAAAAACCATTAGCTAAATATTACTATGAGTTATAAATTATATAGAGAGGTATCCCAGTTAATTGTTAATTGTTACCCATTAATACTTATAATATATAAATTAAGTTATCAAAATTCATGAAAATAATACCTTTTCTGAATTTTTTAAATTCAGAAAGATGAAATACATGTAAAAAATTGCACAATTTGTCCTCAATCCAGTAAGTGTTTTCAATACAGATCTATACTTAATTTTGGCATATGAGATTATAAATTGGATGCTTTTTTAAGGTTAGAATTCCAGCATGCAAAGGAATGGCCTGGCTTTCTGAATGGGTATGCTAAGACACACAAAGGCAGCCAAGGTCCACAAAGCACCGCTGGTTTCAGGTGACTATGGGTGTCTGCTTTAAGGAGGTGTTGGAAAGGCTCCAACTCATGTAATTGTTGCTTATATATCATTTTATTTGCTATAATTACTAACAAGATAGTTTTTCAATGATATGATTTAATTAAAAAAGGAAACTTAACAAAAAAGAATAACACAACACCCTATCATTAGCAGGGTGCTGGGTCTTATGTTGGGATGGGGGATTACTGATAAGCTGAACCATGGTAGTAGGGTTCAATTTCCTATTTTAATCCAAAAAATTACAATTTTAAATATTATTTCACATTAATAGTATCATTTGACCTCCAAGCTATTATTGTGTCATTTTCACAAATTCCAGACACCCAAATTCACTTTTTTTAATTTTGGAAGGTAGTGTCAAGTTCAAAACCTGTTTTACCCTTTTTTCTTATTTTTTTCCAAATTGGACTTATTAGGTACATTTTATTATGTAGGGTAACTTCTGGTTGAACCACATGTTGGGGGCAGGAAATGGGGACTATGCTGTGAAGTTTCATGATCTTTCTGAAGTCTTCACAAATCTTTTGAATCTTATATATATAACTCTGCTGATTTTGAGCCATGAGTGAACTAGGGATGGGTGGTAGATGGGGAAAATGTGGGGCAATCAGGGAGGTGCAGCGGCTACCCATATCTCATCCAGGGTATGCCCTAGGTCAGAGATCTGGGTTAGGGGTAGGGCATTGGGATTTAATCCCCTTTTAATTCTAAAGGGGTGCACACCCCTGTCCATCTTAATGAATGGCACCTGAGGCCTTACTTTTTGTTAGATAAACCTCTGTTATCTTAGATTAATCTATCCTTTCACCCTCTAAATATTAACTGTCATAGGTTAAGATATCAGTGCAGATAATTTTGTGGTAAGTATATAATTAAATTCTAGAATCTAACAACTTCTTAGGATTTCATTTAAACTAGCTGTGTAGAATTTATAAAACAAAATACATTAATATCTTATACCACTAGTTGATATATCTATAATAAATATAAAATAGTAGAAATACAGCACATATTTTATAGTTTTGTGTCAATTAGAGTTGTATCACATATATTTATTAGTTATCCACCTAAGGCTGTAAAAAGTTGTATCAGGTCTTAGGTGTGCATATTTATATCAATAATGAGTTTTAATCAAGCTAGGGCAACAATTTAACTTTAACCAGTATACATGAGACTTGACATATAACAAAAGAAAAACTTTGTTAGCTGATACATGTAGAGTGGTAAGAAAATTATTAGAGTCTTAGGTAGATTTTAATTCACAGATTATATAGATTAATATAAAACTAAGAGAATATAAAAATCATACAAGAGCCAAAATATGATCAATAAGATTACTATGTATATTGAAGAGCTTTAGGTCATTAATAGATCAATATAAAAAACTTATCTCTGTTAAAATAAGCAATACTCTTAGTTCTTTTTATAACATCTTAATTTTAAATGAATGCAATATTATGAGTTTTATATTTAGAATTTCAAACACAAATATCTATCTGTACTTATGATTCTTTAGCTTACAAAATAAACATAAATTAGTTTATAGAATTAAATTATGGAATAATCTAGCCATAGATAATATTTTAAAATAATATATTCTTACAATCTATGCATTTTTAGTATACTCTCCTCAAAAAGTTTTCTGATTGCACACACACAAAATTTTTCTGATTAAACATACAAACCTTTAGAAAGAAAGTTAGAAATATTTAGCTTTCTATTATTAGAATTGTTCTAAAAATATATATCTAATGTTATATCAACCTAGCATATTTTTTTAGTACTAGATGGTCCCATCAACCTAGCATATTGAGTGTCAGATTTATAGGGTAGGCCACTAAATTTAACTTATATTATAACAATAGTAGATATATGATTGGTAACATTTTTAATGTATGTTTGTTGACAACTTGTTTAATTGTATATATATCTCCTTAAAGGTTTTTAAATTATATATTTAATGGTGAATTTTGTCTTGTACCTTCCCCATGTTTTATTCTGATCTACTTGACTTTTAAAAATATGCAATATATAAAAAATTTTTATTTTTTAATCAAAAATCTTGATCTGACATACATACCTCACACATTCTGAGTGAGCTTGAGAAATCTTGAGTTTGTAAAAATAAATTAAGCACCTATTTTTAATAGAATGTGGTTGTGATTATTAATTTTCTCACTCTAATGATTTAAAATTTTTATATATGAACCTTATTAATTACAGAATTGTTACAAAATACTTGTGAAGCTATCTGTCAGGATGAGTGTATGGCAAGAGAATTCCATCCTGTGAATGTGAGTGCTTCAGCAGCCGCATTAACAGACACAAACTATTAACTGTGCCTTATTAGAGTTAAGTGAGTGGGAGAGGAGAGAATTCCTTGTCATTATACAATCATTGTTTAAGTGGATATGGTTCATTTAGCACTCGAGAGTTCCTCTATTTTTCAGGAAATAAGTGTGACCCTTGACTGGCTTTAAGTTGAAAAAACAGGAACAATGATTTCAATATAAATTATAATAAAATAAATAAAAGAGATAAGAAATTTATAAGAAAAACTTATTAGAAAATAATAAAAACAATAACCCAACACTCTAACATAGGCAGGACACTGGTTTTAGGTATGTATTGGGGGAGGTTAATAAGCCAAATTAAAACAAAAGGAAAAAAATAATTTTTGATACTGTAGTTAATGGTTTCAGACACTAAATCTCCCTTTGATAGTATTGACTAACATTCCCATGCTATTCTTGGACATTTCTGGAAAGTTCCATGTCCATAATTATTAATACAATTTCAGTATTAATTGGTTTTAATCCCTATTTTTAGCCTTTCTTACTCAACTTTTAGCTCAAAATTACCCTATATAAATAATTTTCCCTTTAAAATTAGCTCCTGATTAGACTTCCTGTTAGAGAAGAGAGGCATGAGGTCCTGGTTGTGGGATTTATGAGAATTTTCAAATAACCACAAAGTTTACTGAACTTTTTCGTTGAGACTATTCTTGTTTGACTACTAAGGTGGGTTTGGTAGATGGTTGGGGAGAGAAACCTGGAAGGCATTAAGGGGCTGCAGTACCCATCTCTCATTTAGGCTATGTCCTAGGTCAGAGATCTGGGTAAAAAGAAGGACCTTGGAGTTCAAACCCTTTCTATTCCTGAAAGGATGCATGGATAAGTCCATCTTGATAGCTGGAACTAAGGCCCTTACACCATTAAGGCCCACTCTTTATAATTTTAATTAATCATAGAAAATTAAACAGCATTTTTGAGGATTTACACCTATTCTCAATCATCTTTGATCACCAGTATCAGTATTGGTGCAGACTAATATTAAACAGTGTATCTTAATGTGTCTTTCTAGAGTCAGAGATTGGACTAGTATGTCAGAACTCTTTGTTATCTCAGTCTTCTAGTAATAAACCTCAAAAAATATACCAATAAGTTGCTCAGACTACATATATAAGAGCTTAATGTCCATTATACTAGCAAATTAAGAATTGGACTCAACAAAATCTTAGAGTCCTAAAATATTATCAGGGGTCACCCCAAGGGCAGTGTATGAAGCTACTCTGCCTGATCTATAGGGTGATTCCACAAATGGAACTTATTTTTAAAGAGAAGATGCGTTTAACTTATTAAAGCATAAAAGACATTGGCAGATGGGATCTTCTAAACTTTTTATGCAACTACAAACCTAAATTTCCTAATTAATAACTTAATAAAAAACAGGCTATTATTAAATTATTTTAAAGTGTTAAATAACTAAAATCAAATATAAATTTATTTTAAAGTATAGTCAGTCCAGAAATAATTTCTAACTCCAAAGAGGCCACCAATGTTACACTCTTTTGATACAATTAATTTACAGCAGCTAACAACGTCATTTACCTTTATCTTATAGATTGAGAAAAAATCTGCTAGGCCAGTTTAATGTTGGATTGACAGAAGGTTTAAATTTTCTTGTACATTATATCAAATTAGAATCACAAATTACATCAACAGATTGTCCTCCTATTGCCAGTTTGAAAGAGAAATTTAACAATGCCTTAAAAGATCTCTATTTTCATTATCTTTTAATCCAGATTTGTTGGAATCTAATATAAAGTAAAGGAGGGCTAGGAAGAGTTGCTTGATTGCGGGCATGCGTGGCATATTGTGCTCACTAGATGACTTTCAGTGGGATGATTTGTTCTCCAAAGACCATGGTCTTCCAATGCACATCATGTTTTTTCTACAAAAGCTTTTATTTTTACCACTAATTTTTCTTCTCTTAGCTTGTTGAAGCTAAAACTAAGGCTCAATTTGGAGGAGGTGATGTAACAATATAGCTTGTTATATAAGCTTTTCAATAGAAGGTAATAATTGTCAACAATAATTTTTTTCAGATTCTTCAGGGTTTTACTATTTTTTTGATTTTAAATTATTTTCACATACATTAAAATATTAAAAGAACTCAGAATAAAAATCCATTCTAGCCATAAATGGAGAAGTCTACATTTCATTTATTAATTATTATAAAATGTTGAGGCTTAGTTATAGAAGTATGGTGATTGTGCTCCTTAAATACAAACTTTATTATAAAATTTTTGCATCATTCATTATAGCTTACCAAAACCTTTTTGGGTTCATTAAGACCCAACTTTTTTTAAAATTCTATAGATTTAATTAGCTTATCTAAGGTTACTATATAATTCTGATGCTTTTTTTGTTAGTACCATCTTACTTGGACTATGTTGTAAGTCCAGGGGAACATCCTCTTTGCATAAATTTAGCGATTTTCCCATTACTAAACAAGAAGGGTTTGAAGAGGACTTCTTACCCATCGTCACCCAGGGCAACCTCGCCCATGTGGTAGATGAGCGCAAGGTAACAGCACTCTCTCTAAAGATTCCTGCCATGGTACCCACGCTCACCTCTGCCAAACTTGTCCACCAAAATTGAGGAAATCTGCACCAAGATTACCATATTAAAGTTGGAAGGTCTGAAACCAATGGGAATAAAGTTTGACGATCAAAAAACCAATATTTGGAAAGATACAATAAGAATTATCAGCTGTAATTGCAGATGACATTGAGCCATCAAGTGTTATGATTGCCACTGCCAAATTCCCTTCAAAAATGTCAGGGATTGTTTCCAATAATTCAAAAACCTAGTTCAAGAATTGGAAGTAGTGCCTGACACAACTTATTTGGCCAAAAGAACGCCCCAGTGACTGGGCACAGGCAGGTTGGTCATCCCAAACCAATTTCCAACTAATTGGGACCGCCCCTATGTGGGGTGGCCCTAGGGAAAACCTGTTGCCCATTGGTCCAGATGCCATTGCACCAACTGACATAAACACATTTGAGCATTGGTCCAGGCGTTTGTGGATAAACCAATAGTGACTTGGCCTGCCACTGAATTCTTTGATGTTGGCTCCAATTAAAATTATCCGCCCCCTCCACCAAAATATTCACCTGGTTAGGTCAATTTTAAGGGAACTGATCCCTGCTTTGACCCACTACCAATCAAACACTATTTACTCAGTTACATTGAACTGAGAAAATTGTTGATCAATTTTCTTTATATATCTTTCTGATAAAAACACTTTACTCAATTCCAGTTTTTATTCTTAAAATTAAACCACCCTTTCTGCCTGTATTCCAACGATACTCAGGGTTTATGACCATGTCTACCTGGTATTTTGCTAGGTGCCTATACACAATTATGGCTCAAGGGCACTCAATGGCGTAATTCATTCCTAGTTTCATAACCGTCATACCAGCAGCAGTGCCACTGGCATTTGGGTTTGCCATTTTGATGCTTCAGCACTTAAACTGGCAGGTTAGAAAAAAATTTAACTTGCCGTTTGCCTGACATAATTGACCAACCATCATTCCTAACCATTTCCGCCTTTCTCATTGATATAGGCGTAGCATTGGTCCTTTTTTTCTCAGCTGAATCAGGTTGTGAAGAAAATTACTATGGCCATAATAGCCTAGTACCTCTTGAATTGTCTGAACCACATCCCATATTTGCCACAGTCATTGCACCCATGTCATTATGTTCTGGCATTCCGACTTATGGAGGATTTACTACTGCTACAATTTAGTAGTTTCCCCCAATCCTAAAACCATCTCTTCTGTATCTACAGATTCAAATACAGATGCCAATAAAGAGAACTTTGCCTACTTTTTATTGACCATGAATACTAGTATCAGGTCTCACCACATCTCCTTTAAGGCTTTGGCAGATATGGGATCTGCAGGTAATTTTATGAGTGTTGAGCTAGCCCAACAATTGGAGCTTGACTTGACTTAGGTCCTTTAGTGATGGTTGCTTCATCAGCCTCACAGACCTCATATCTAGTCTATCAGCTGGTATCTTTATCAGTACATCAGTTTAGCTTTTGCAATCAGTTCTCAGCAATGACAAACTTGGTGTTTCCGGTAATCTTGGGGGTCAGATGGTGGTGCCAGCAACATGTTAGAATTCAACTGAAGCTGAATATGTTGTCATTTGTTAATGATTAAACGGAGGGAGAATATCCCTTAGTCAATACCCTTAAGAAAACTCAAGGCCGCAGCTCCATCACTTTCCTCGTTTCCCCTGCAGGCCTTCCATCCAAATTTCCCTAAGAATTGATGCACTATTGAAGTATCTTTGATTCTGAGAAGGCGGAACATCTTCCCTCTCACACTAAATTTGACTTAGGATTCTGAACAACAGTACAGTTAGTGAACATCAACTGTCCCTTGATTCCACACACAGTGGAGGAGGAGGTTGCTCTTAACACCTGGTTAGATGATATGCTTAAGAAAGGATGGTTATTTAAAGAGACGTCGCCAGTTGCTTCTCCCATCGTTTTTGCCAAGAAGACCGATGGTTCCCTCCATCACTGTGTGGTATATGGACACCTAAACAAAATTACAGTGAGCAAACCCTACCCTTTATCCCTGGAGAAAACTATCAGTCAAGCAATCGCTAATTCTCATGTGTTATCCAAGCTTGATCTTATTAATGCTTAACCAAATATGGGTAATGGAAGGTCAAGAAAGGCTTACCGCGATTTGAACAAAACGAGGTATGTTTCAATTCCACATAATGCCCTTCAGGTTAAAGAATGCACCAGCCACATTTTAAAGAATGATTGATAGTGTGCTGGGTGACCTCTGGTTTACTTATGCAGTTGCATATATTAATGACATTTGGTTCACTCCCCAACTCCCAAAAAACATACAAAAGACTTGGAAGAAGTCGTGGCTGCTTTGCACAAGTTGAGCCTGTTCATCAAGCCTTCAAAATGTGATTTTTAGAAGGAGGAAGTCACCTTTCTAGGGGAACCTGGTCCTAAAAGATGGTTATGTGATTCCCCCAACAAGTTGGATGCCATCCGCGAATGGCCAACTTCAACAACCAAAAAACAATTAAAGAAGTTTCTTGGGCACCATTATTTTCATGAAGAAATTTTCCCCAGCCCTTTCTCAGTTAGCTACTCCACTTCACCCCCTCACAGGTAAGAATGTACCCTTTCATTGGGCACCCAAGTGCCAACAGGCGTTCAAGTCAATAAAAGAGGTGTTTTTATCACCCCCTACTCTAAAACATGTGCACCTCCAAAACCATATATTGTTGCATGTGATGCTTCATCTGTGGCAGTGGGAGCAGTTATGCTCCAGGAGCATGATGGTTTAGAACATCCAGTCGCCTACTTTTCCCAAAAATTCTCCTCTACTGAGCAATCCTGGGCCATATATACAATAAGGGTTGGCAGCCGCAACATGTGATTTGACTCATTGGCGGCATCTGTTACAGGGCGCCCAGCATGAGTTAACGGTGCATACAGATCATCAAGCTCTTCCATATTTTCATAAGCTGCAGAAATTGGCACAAAGGAAAGCTTTTACCTATCAGGATTTATGCAGTTTCAATAATAAATACAAATTCATGAAAGGTGCATTAAATGTGCTCCTCAATTTCCTTATCCACAACCTGGCTCATTGCACTATAAACTTGGATGAAGTAGATAGGTTACTGTGATTCCCACCACCCAAACTTTATCTATTGTACCGCCTGAGGTTGCATTATTAGATTTAGCTCCTGATTCTCCGCTTATTGCAAGGGTTTTAGCAGCTCAAATGACCTTCCCCAAAGGAGTGGAGTTATTAGACTAATTGTCCCTTCAAACTCACAAACATTACTATATTCCTTGGTGGAGGGTCTCAGTTATTTTTGGTCACTGGTATGGGTCCCTCCTCTCTTCAGAGATGAGGTGTTTCTGGCATATCACGACCCTCCCACAATTGGTCATCCAGGCAATAAGAAATGCACTGAGTTGATCAAACGTTTTTTAATTGGGTGGGTTTATCAAAAGAAGTACCAGCCTGGATCGCCAATTACATTACTTGTGCATGGGCCAAGTCAGATTGATAAGGAAGGAAGGGTCTTCTTCATCCTTTACAACAGGTATAAGGTCCATGGACATCAGTGTCCGTGGGCTTTATTGTTGAAAATTCCCTGTTCTAATGGATTTACAGTGGTGATGGTGGTTGTCAATAATTTTACTAAATTTTCATTTATATATAATCCATGATCTTCCACAATTATGTCAGAATAGAACGCTTGTCTCTTCATACGCCATGTGTTTTCTATGTTTGTTCTCCCACAGAAATTATCAGCGAATGTGGTCCCCAGTTTACAGCGCGTTTCTGGAATGAACTTTTATCCATCTTAAAAATTACCCCCTGTCATTCCACAGCTATCAAACTTAGTCTGAAGGACAAACTGAGCATGTTAACCAAATTTTGAAACAGTATTTGCGCTGCTATTCTGCGGCTGCACATGATACCTGGGCCAATGACCTCCCCCTTGCTCAATTTGCCTATATAATGGAACTCACACTTCTATGGAGTTTTCTCCCTATGAAGCGACGTGGGGTATAATTCCTCGTTTTCAGTCAGTCCCTGTCTGCGTTCAGAGGTCCCTGCTGCCGCAGATCACGTTAAGCACATTTGGTCTACCCACTTCTTAGTGTGGGAGCATTTCACTAAAGCTATTGATGATTACAAGTGGTTTGAGTATTGAAAATGGCTTCCTGGCCATGACATAGTGGTGGGTATATATGTTATGCTAGATATGCGCCATTTGTTGATGCAGGTACCTTCCCAGAAGTTTTCAAGCAAGAATTTGGGTCCCCACTTGATGGAGAAAAATTGAGTAATGGTGCTTTCCAGTTAAAATTGCACGCTCATTAGAAACAGCACCCCATCTTCCACGTATCTCAGTTGTCCCCATTCAAGGGGACCATTCCCGCTGATCCTGAGCCAATAGGAATTGAGGATGCAGAGGAGTCTGGAGTGGAAAACATCTTAGCGTCCCACAAATCTCAGAGGTTGTTTCAGTATCTTGTCACTGGAAGGGTTTCCCAGCCTACGAGAACAGTTGGGTCAAGGCCTGCAACTGCGCAAATTGCATGAAACTGGTCAAGGCCTTTCATGAGTCCCATCCTGAGGTTCCCCATTACCCAAAAAGTTGCGACTTTGATGGCAATCAAGTTGCACAAGGCGCACAAAAATGTAGCCCTTATGCAGTTTCCTAGCGGAGGTGCCCCTCCTTTGGAAAAAGGAAAGGGTAATGTAAGTCCAGGGGAACGTCCCCTTTTCATAGATCAGGCGATTTTCCCATTCTAGAACAATAAGAGCCCAAAGAAGACTACTGTACCCCTTGTCACCCAGGGCAACCTCGCCCATGTGGTAGATGTGTGCTGGGTAACAGCACTCCTTCTAAAAATTCCTTACCAAGTACCTGTGATCACCTCTTCCAAACTTGTCTGCCAAATTAAGGAAATCTGCGCTGAGATTACCAGATCAAAGATGAAAGGTCTAAAACCAATGAGAATAAAACCTGACAATCGGAAAATTAATATTTGGAAAGATACAATAAGAGAATTATTGGCCAGAATCGTGGATGACATCAAGCCATCAAGTGATACAATTGACGCTGCCAAATTCTCTTTGAAATTGTTAGGGATTGTCACCAATAACTAAAAACATCTAGTCCAATAATTGGAAGTTGCGCCCAACGCAACTCATTTGGCTGAACAAATGCCCCAGCAACTGGCATGTGTGGGTTGGTCATTTCAACCCATTTTCAACCAATTATGCTGCCCCAATGTGGGGTGGCCCTGGGGGAATTCCCGTTGCCCGTCAGGTCAGATGCTGTCACGCCAATTGAAATAAATGCAGTCAAGCATTGGTCCAGGCGTTCATAGATGAACCAATAGTGAATCAGCCTGCCACTGAATTCTATGATGTTGGCTCCAATTAAAATTATCCGCCCCTCCCCTCAAAAATCGCCATGTTAGGTTGAATTTCAGGGACACAATCCCTGCTTTGACCCACTACCAATCAATTACTATTTAATTAGTAGAATTGCACTTAGAAAATTGTTGGTCAATTTTCTTTATATATCTTTCCAATAAAAGCCCTTTACCCAATTCCAGTTTTTATGCTTAAAACTAAACTACCCTTTCTTTCTGTATTCCAACAATCCTCAAGGTTTATGGCCATGTTCACCTGTTTTTTTTATAAATACCTATATATGATTATGGATCATGGGCACTCAATGGCGGTATTCCTTCCTTGTTCCATAGCCGTCATACCAGCAGCAGTGCCACTGGCATTTGGGTTTGCCATTTTGATGCTTCAGCACATAAACTGGCAGGCCAGTATAAAAATAACTTGCCGTTTGCCTGACATGTCATTAACTTTGTAACCTATGAATATTGAGGAAACTCTCTATAGGGTTGTTTGATAGTTTATTTAGATAGGAGATTTAGGTTCCCCTATTGGATACAAATGATTGAGGAAAATACTACAAAATTAATTTTTAGATTATATAGAAACTATGCCATAAGAAGATACGGCCATAAGCTTATTAAAAATGACATGATGCAATTTTTTTATTGCTATACAGAGCTAGCATGATCATATGTTAAATCAATTATACATCTTACAAGCATAAAATGATATATATAGGCATAAAGAAAGCTAAAGTCTTAAACAACTTTTCTAAATTCACATATAGATGATTTTACTTTTTAAGAAAGTAATTAAATAAATAATAAATAAAAGAAGATTTTTGAAGTGTTTTGTATATTGGTTTATATACTAGCAATTGCAGTTTTGTAGACACAGCATTAAGAAAAAGATCTTTCAGTCTTCTCATTGTAAATGATAATGTATTATTCATCTAAGATAAATAAAGTCTTGCCACTTTAATATAAGCTTATTATAGAAGGAACATGTTCATAAAGTTTATAATATAATAATATAGACCTGTCAAAGTATATGACTTACAAAATGTTAAATCTATTATCAAAAAGCAGATAAATAACAACTAACTTTTGACGTACTGTAATAAATTGAGAACCTGATCACTCTGGTTCTGAAAAGAATAGACCAAAATACTACAAGCAACAACTTTACATCTATACCCAATTTCAACATCAAATTAGATGCACTTTTCTCCTTAAAAATGACAGGTACTGACACCTTTTACCTAACCCCAGTGTCAGAATTTAAAATGATGAGCGAGTTAAAATCCATGCTCCCAAATTAATCCTCAATAGATCAACTCTCTAACCAGCATAATGGAACCTTACCATGATGGCGCCAAAACTAAGATTTGATCAGGAAGCATCATGAACACAAAAATTGCTGGAAACACCTTGAAGAATCCCATCACCACTTTCTGAATCATGAGAGGCACATCCTCCACCGCTGCAGTCACAAGGACGGTGCAGAAAAATAAGAGTGCTAACTTAGTGGTTGATCAGGAAGGCAGTAAAAGATCCTGATTGTATGGGGTCATGTGGATCTTTGAGGCAGCATGTACCTAAACGCTTATAAATATTGACGCTTTCTAACTTAATAAACAGTCTATATTTTCCTCGTCTTTTTGTTTTTTAACCTCTCTGCTAATTTACAGCTTTAATCCCATTTTCAAACTTTGGCATCAGTCAAGAGAAATGTTACGCTGAGAAAAGTGATGCTCACTACAGGGGGCTCCAAACCGTCCAAGTAAAAACGTCATCCTGAACAATGGAGAATGTAGCAGTAAAGAAAGTCAATCTACTGTTTAGTCAAGAAACACCGCTCAATGGATTAGTACCTCACAATATAAGATACCACCTATGCAGCCTGAAAGCTTAGAAATTTTGCCACGTTCCAGTTCACTCTATCTTCCGTTGATGGTGATCAGTACCAACTTCAATATGAGAACCTTAAAGAAATCATCCAACAATTACCAGATGACATTTACTCTGTTAAGGTCACTCAAGTCACTTCTGCTCCTCTTTGATGCCTTCTACTATGTGGAGGCTGTATACCTCAGCCCACCTACCAGCGGGAGAACTGACCTTGGGGACTTGTCACTATCTGCAAAGTTTCGTCCATACTGCGATTAATCACCTCCTACAGTTAGTTGGGTTGTACCATCATGAAGTCTTCCAACAACTAGGGCTTACCCAAACTTTACACTCCCATGTTGTCAATTTATATAAAGAGTCTTCCTCCTTTGTTCACAACGATTGAGAAGCCATTGTCAATAACTGATGTCTGATCAATGAAGCCTGAAACCAACTTGCGGTGTTGGAAAGTGGAATTTCAGGGCTACCATGGCGACCAGCTTTGCTGGAATATATAACTTCTTGAAGCTTCTTGGAACCAACGTCTCCACTAAGTCAAAGACCTGGTATGGACTCTCCAGCAGCACTATCAGAAGCAGGTCTCTCATGACTTCACCTCTGGGAGTGAAATACACAAGGTCCTAGAGGGACTGAAGGGCCTGAAGGTCCCCGCGGGCCTCAAGGGCCCTCTGGCACAACATTGGCTAATCCTGGCGACCCCAATGATCCTTGAAGTAAGGACATTTTGGCAGCCCTAGACACCTTATGGAATCACATCTGTAATATGGCCTAAAGATGCAAGCTAATTGGACAGAGTTCCCCTTTACCTTAAGGACTTGATTGAAGCCCTGTCAAATGAAATGGGCAATCTTAGAACCTTCAAAAAGCATGCCAATAGTCACATCAATAAGCTCAAACAAACCTTACAAGGGCTTGACACCCACTTGAACAACTTAGAAAGCCAGCTTCTTCTCCAAAGCGCTGTCATTAAAGAATTAAAAAAATAGGTTGCTCACAAGGCCTCCATCTCCTCTCAACTGCAACTGGAACAATATACAAGAGGACCTCAAGGGCTTAAGATGACAGTTGGATCAGAGGGTTTTTTTGCAATTATGCAGAGAAAAATCTTAGAGCCTGCACTGATTCTGGGTGTTAATACCCTCTTTACTCCTCTCATAACTAATTTAAACCTAGTTTTAAGAAGTTCACCCCTATCCAGTAGAGTATTGACTCTTTCTTGTATCCATATGAGAGCTCCATGGAAGAGCCACCAACCAGCAAAAAATGAAGCATATTGACTCCTGCCTTAACAGCACCACTTGGGAGATTATTATCCCCATCTAAAAGAACGCCACACCTGGGGACAGGCCCAGATTGCCTTAGTCCAAGAATTTTGTAGCAACCAAACTCTGGCCAATTAAAAACAAGCGTTCATGGGTATCAACCTAAAAAAATGGAAAAGGCCTATGGAGTTTTCCAGATGGTTCTACGCCCAAGAACAGCCCTTAGTAACCACAAACGGCATTACCTTGGATGATGCCACCAATGCTGTCATCTCCACGTTGGGGTCTTATCCTGAGGTTCAAATGCATATGATTGGCCAAAAGAACGTTTTTACTTGCATTTAGAAATTAAGACAATGCTTACCAAGATCCACGCAATGACCTTACATCACCAGGCTACCGCTTCAGCCCTCTCTAGCCATCATTGTGTCCATGTTGTCAAAAATCAGAATAATACTCAATCCCAATGCACTTACTGCAGTGGCTTCCATCACAGCACCAAGACATGCTAAAAATGACCTGCTGAGGGATTTGGAAAAAGCCGTCATCATGAAGGGCAAGGTGCACCATGCTGACATCCCTACCTCGCCTCAAGCCTCATCAATGACCTCTAATGAACCTGGAGCTATAGTACCTAAAGAAGGAGTCTCAGCGCCTGTTGATAATAGAAATTAATACTCCTTACTTCTCTTCTAATAACTCCTTAATGTTTCTCATGCTATCTCCACAGTTTGGAAGTCTGATTACCCACTTCACTATTCAAGTTCATAAAATTCCATTTCTCACCATAGTTGACAGTGGTTCCCCCATGAATGTTATTTCGTGCAAGGTGATGAAACTATCAAGATTGTCCCAGACTTACCGCATTATATGGGTAACATCATGGATGGACCACAGTATATATGATCAATATGGGCTGATATTTCCTACATATTTAATTTTCAAAGCTTTATGTAAATACCCCGTCAACATGCTGTATAATCTGGGCTATGAATTCCTTCTAAGAACTCAGTTTCTTTGAGACTAAACCACTTTGGTACACTTTGATGAGGGATTTCTATCCCTACTGGGACATTGGTCCCCCTAATCTCCAAAACTTCCTGTGATTCCAAAGTGGATGTTAAGGCCCAGGATTGTCTACTAGAGAGTATGAGCTGAATTGATCAACTTGAGTATCATGTAAGGGGCTCTCAGGTCTGTCTGACTTTAACTGCGGTTGATGGCAACTAAGGGATGCTGATCTATTTACCTAGGTTAATCTCTATACCTCCAAAGTACCAAGTTAATGTTGATATCTGGGTCCATGTTAAAATCCCCTCCAGATACTTTCTTAAGATCTGAATTCTAATAATCCATCTGCCAAGGATTTTAACCTGTCTGGGGATTCTAAATTCCTCCTATGCCAGATCTATATCAGTGTTGTTGGCTAACATTACTGGCAAACCTAAGGTATTAGGTCCAAATAGTCCCACCACATATCTTCAACTTCATCCAGTAGAGGCTTTCAATGATGTCCACAGTATTAAAAGTCTGAGAGATTTTAGTTTGGAGACTCCCATCAGTGGCTATAGTCAACACCCGTATTGGAAAGGAACTCAAAGAGGAACAACCACGCAAAGTTCAAGAATTACTGGAAGAGTAATTTAAACCTTTTTTGTCTTTGACCTATGACTTTATAAAAATGAGTGGGGTTCTACAACATGTGGTGACTGACGATTCTCCCCTTTTGGTCCCAACCTTACAAAAAAAGCAAGGTTGAAGAGGCACAGGTGCTGTTAGAACTCAAACAACTACTCAAAGCCAGATTATTGGTGCCTTTGCGCAGCCCTGGGCCTCCCCTCTCAATTGTTTTGAATGAAGGATGGTAGTCATTGGGTGTTGAGGATTATTGACAGCTCAACTCCATCACCAAGAAAGACAATTATCCTATGCCCCAAATTGTTGACTCCCTCCACCTACTCACTGAGTCATGATAATTTTCCAAAATGGGTTTTTCCAGCGGGTATTTGTCAAGAGAGTATCTGTAACTCTCTCGTTCCCAGCAAGGTGATGTGGATGCAAACCCACATTGCTAGGGAACTAGCCGTTAAAAGAATGGGAAGACAAGCACCTCAAGCAGTGCCCGTGCAAAAGGTAACCTAGGCAAGTGTATAAATAGCAACATAAAATACCAGGTAAGTAAGAAACAACACCGCTTGAGTGGACCCCAGAGGGGCGTCCATAATCAAGTGTGGTTTGATGTCAGGGACTTTGGGTGCCTCGATCTGGAGGGGACCTGGGCGGCCCACAGGTGCCCCTGGGATTTTGGTAAATTGCGAGATAAGGTAGTGGCCCACATGGTTGGAGACCTCCCCAAAGAGGTCCACCACCAGGGTTGCCCAAGAAACCATTGTAAAAACGTAAAATAACGGGGTGTTTTTTATTAAGAAAGTCGATCAACAAGGAGTGTTGATCACAAAAACCTATTTAAAATGAATTAGGGAAATTTGGGTTCTACGGATATGCACCCAAGCCTTATAGTTCTAATAAACAGACACTTCCATACGTTTTTGTAAAATACACTAAAAGTGCCTTCACTTGAGTAATCGATTGAAGCCTTATTTTACCAGAAGTCAAAATCTCATAGCTGGAGTGGGACTCAAACCCTTGCTCCCCAACCAAGCTAATCAAACCATCCTTATTCAAAATGTAAATTGTTTGTTTTAAGGCCTGAGCTGAAATAAGAGGCTGGGTGTTTTGCACACCATTAGTATCAACCTGAGCTTGCTTGGCTTGCACCCAGCGTTGATCTAAGGTGTGCTTCAAGTCAGGAGGAGCCTTAAGCTTCATCTTCTGGGCCTCCTGTCGCCCAGCCTTGTCCCTAGCATCAGTGCCTACTATCATGTCATCCAACCATGACATTACCCTCTCCTCCTTCTTGGGCTCTACCCCCCTCCAGGGGCGTTCGCTAAGGAGAAGTTCTTATGTGCTGGCAGCAACTTCATAGCAGCAACGGCTGGCTTTGGCTGAGATCCTGCCGCCTCAGGGAAACAATTATGAAATGATTCAATCAGGTCATGGGCATGTACACAATCCCGTGCTGGAACCCAGCTGTTCTCTGCTGCGTCAAACCCTTTCCATGATACCAAGTACTCAAGGCGTCGCTTAACCCAGCGGGAGGCTACTATTTCCTCCACTTCCCATTCTGGTACCCCATCCACAAGATAAGACTCAGGGGTCACAGGAGGAGGGCCCTCAAACAGGGTCAACTTGCTTTCATGGAAGATGGAGAAGATCTGAAACGCTGAGGGAAGATCCAACTGGTATGAGGCATGTCCCACCTTTTTAACTACCCGGTAAGGACCAATCCTCATTGGACCCAGTTTTTTGCATGGCTGCTTGATAGGGATGTTGCGAGCATCAAGCATCACGAGATCCCCTTCCTTGTATGCTGGACCCACTCAGCTCTTTCCATCGGCATTCTCCTTATAAACCAGCATAGCCGCCTCCAAACTTGTAGACACCCCTTGATAGACCTTCTTGAGAGTCTTAGCAAAGTCCAGCACCGCTTCCACTTTAGAACCACAGCTGGGCTCCATGTTAAAAGCAGGGTTAAAGCTGTGGTTAGCAAAAAGGTGAACAACCAATTGATGAATGCAAAGTGTTGTTGTAACTAAACTGGGCCATGGGAAGGTGAGGAGCCCAATCTGAATGGTCTGCGGTGGTGTAACAACGCAGAAATTGTTCCAAGCACTGGTTCACTCGCTCAGTCTGCCCATCTAATTGGGGGTGATATGCCGTTGAACAGCAGGGGTGGATCTGAAGAGTCTTAAACAACTCTTCCCAAAAGATGGAGGTGAACTGGGGTCCCCGGTCACTAATGATTTCTTGAGGAACCCCATGAAGTGCAAATACATGAGCGACGAAAAGCCTAGCCATTTCAGCGGCAGTTATAGTTTTTCTGCAAGGAATAAAGTGAGCGAACTTTGTAAAGCGGTCCACCACCACCATGATTGCATCATACCCATTTGAAACGGGTAACTCCACAATGAAATCCACTGATAGAGAATTCCAGGGCCCTTCAGCCTTTTGGACTGGTACAAGCAACCCTGCTAAAGGTTGCCAATTGGGTTTCGTCTGATTGCAGATCAGGCACTCTTTGCAGTACCGCCCTACCTGAACAGGCAAGCCCTTCCAATTGTAAGTGCGTTGTATCAACTCCAAGGTTTTTGCTTTTCCCGGATGACCAACGATGATTCCATCATGATGGCCCTGGATGATCTCCAGGCGCAGTGGTCCAACAGGAACCCATAGGCGTTCCTGAAACCACACCATCTCATCCTTCATGTGATATCCCCTGGATAAGTCCTCCTGATTCAGAGCACTCTTAGCGAGAACAATTGCATATTCAGCTGATAATGGCTGAGAAAGAACTACCTTCCTAAACAAGATATATTCTGCTGCATTTTCCAAAGGCATGAGCGCGGGCGTATGTACCGTGGATTTAGGAAGTTGAGGCAGAATCATACTTGGGGGAATCATCAACCAAGTGTTGTGAATCTCTACCTCCTTTGGATTGGGGCCAAAGCAGTGTTGCGGCTCAAAGGATCCGCCAAACCATTCTCCTTGCCCTTGGTGAACTCATAGGAAAATGTAAATAGGGCAAGGGTCTCATGCCAACGCGTCTGACGTGGTGTTAAGACATGTGGAGCATGGTAATACAACAGGGCCCGGTGGTCAGTGCATACCCAGAATGGTTGGGAAGAACCATGTAAGTGGTGACGCCAATAAATCAACGCCTCCACCACTGCTAATAACTCCTTGTCATAAACGGCGTAGTTTAACTCATGTAGAGACATTTTCCAAGAAAAATATCCCACTGGATGCTCAGACTCATCTTCCCCCACTTGTAACAGGGTGGCCGCAATGGCAAAGTTGAAAGCATCTGAGGATACAATGAACTCCTTGGCAGGGTCAATGTGGCTAAGGATGGATGTGGATAACAAGGTGCACTTCACCACTTGGAAAGCATCATCCAGAATGGGGGACCACTGAAGCACCTTAGCCCCACTAGCCTTATATAAGGGGGCTGCCACCTCAGAGAGACTGGATGTGAACTTCTTGAGGAACGTACACGTCCCCAAAAAACTCCTTAATTCCTTGAAAGAGGTGGGGGTAGGCCACTCCCAAATAGCCTTTTCCTTGTCAGGAGTTATCATATGGCCCCGGTCAAAAACGACGTTGCCCAGAAAAGTAACCTTTGACTTGAAGAATTCGCATTTACTAATCTTGAGGGTAAGGCAAGCAGCCCTCAATCTCTCCACTACTTGTCGAAGGTGAACTGCATGTGACTCATGATCAGGGGAAAACACCAGAATGTCATCCATGTAGGCCACCGCACATACCCCCAACAAGTCTCCCAACGCAGCATCAATGCGGCGTTGAAAGATGGCAGGGGCATTCTTAAGCCCAAAAGGCATAACCTGGAACTAAAAAATTCCTTTTCTGGTATGGAATGCGGTTAACCATTCCTGGCCCTTCTTTATCCAGATTTGATTGAACGTATTGGGGCAATACAGCTTGGAGAAGACCTTTGCCTTCTCCACATAACGCCAATCTGGGAATCTAAAGGGATGGGATGGAGGTCAGGTACAGTCACATTGTTTAAGTTCCCATAATTGACACATGGATGTAAAGTTCCATCTGACTTCTCCACAAAGAGCAGTGGGGAGCAAACCAGGGAGGTACGCTGAAAGATGGCACCTTTAGCCAACTGCTCCTTCACCCATACATCTAGAACCTCCTCCCAGACAGTCAATGGGTATATGGGAGAAGAAACACGCACCAGATCCACAGTAAGTTTAAATTCACAATCAAACTCAGAATGTTCTGATAGCGTACTAGCTGAAGCTGCATCAAAGGAAGATGCCACCTCTCACAAACAAGAAGGTAAGGAAAGTACTACAGGGGTCTTCAGCAAATAGGCAAGATTTGAACTGGGAATATTGGGCCAATGGGGTAAATTACCTGGGGCGTTATCCTCTGACAAAAGAACAATTAACTGGTGACCGTTAGTTAAAAACAAGGTTAGAGTGTTTTATTTTAAATTTGTTCTGACATCAAACTTTCGCCACCACTCAACCCCCAAAATGATGGGAAACAAGAGGTTTTTGATAGCTTGAAACTGGTCAGACAATAGATAAGAACCAATTTGGAAATTGACTGGCTCCATGATATTCAGTGTGGGAATACCTTGAGATGCCCCACCCTAACCATACCACCTGGTGAGTAACTCAACTCAAGGTAATCAGTAAGATTTTGATCAAAAAAATTATTTGAAGCACCAGTATCCACCAAAATCGTTGTGCTAAATTTTCCATAAGAGGATATAAGGGTAGCAGTCAACAAGAAATATCCAGAATGGGATTTATTCAATGCAGAAAACGCCATCAATTCACCAGAAAATTCTTCCTTTGACTTGAACAAGCCATCAGGGTATGTTTTGGAATCATAGAAGGGGGAAGGATAGTGGGCCACTCTTACTACTGAGGCCACATATCCCATTCCACCTTCCGCAGGTGCATAGACATCTTTATATTTATGGCGCAGTTCCTTCTCCACTTCCTGGGAACCCCTAATCATGGTAGGGGTCAAGCGAGGGTTCTCAGGAGTAATCAGATAATCTGAAATTGAGTCCTCCTCTAGACCATATGAGCATATAAACAGTTAGTTTTGAGATAAATTGCTTGCATTCTAAAATGCATTTTTTTGTTTGAATGAACCCCCATTTGTTTCAAGGGTTCGGTGTGCATCATTATCCAGGGCCATCACCCCCAAGCCCAGAGCCAATGTCTTGGCGTGCTCCTCAGAAATGTGTTGGGGAGAAAAAACAATAATGGAATCCTTTTTGTTAAGTTTGGGTTCAGACCCTATGATGCTCCCAATTTCTGCTGAGACGGGGAGGAAATCAGTGGGAAGCATCTCACGATTCAAGGAAAACTCACTAGTTGAGGAGGCGGTATTTATAGGGATGACCATGGGTGACATCATCATGGCAGAATCAACTGAAACTGTTACATAATTCTTGGGGCTAGACCCCTGTGCCGTTCCAAATTTGGAAGACATTGAAGGATTCAAAGGATAAGATTCCCTCATTTTCAAAGGCGAGCGTGACTTTTCAGTACCTATATTTATATGATTCAATCCGATGATGGCCAAATTACCTGGCCCCTTCTGGGTTGGGGCAGAGAAACTACCCCAAAGGATTTTGACAAGATGATCGAATTTGGAAGGAGGCAACTGCCAGATTGGGGAGTTTCATATTGATATATCCAAGGTCAAACGGAGAAATGATGTTTTAACCTTGTTGGTTAAAGGCAAATCCTGGGCTTTTTCACAGAATTCACTTAATTAGACCTTCATTGGATGACCCGCTTGACACAGAGAAAAGAACTCAAAGAAGGAATGGAAGGAGGCTTCATCAGGTTGATTCTGCTCCAAGACCTGTTCTAAACCCCCTATTGCATTCCACAAGAGAGGCTGGGTGAAGAGTACCGCAAAAACCCAGTCCTCAGCCTCAGGAGACAACTGGGACAATAGATCCACTCCTCACAAAAGCGGACAGGAACCAGACAAATTGTTTTTGTCTAACGAGGGTTTTAGTTCCAGGGAAGCTAAGGCCTGATGAATTTCCGCGTAAATCTTGGGAGAAAGGTGGGGAATCACGATCTTAGGATCGAGAAAAGTCCAAGACCACCAGGTACAAGCAGGAAGGGTGGGTAATTCGCAATTGGTAGTTGCAAGAATAACGCCAAGATGCACCAGTACAAAACCAAATGAGAAAACTGTGGTGAGCACCATCATGGCAGTGACAAATGGCCAGCGCACCCAATTTACTAATAAAGAAAGTCCCACATGGATAATTCTTATGCACATATAATAAAATGGTTGATTGACTAATGTCAAGAGAGTATCTGTAACTCTCTCATTCCCAGCAAGGTGATGTGGGATGCAAACCCACATTGCTAGGGAACTAGCCGTTAAAAGAATGGGAAGACAAGCACCTCAAGCAGTGCCCGTGCAAAAGGTACCCCAGGCAAGTGTATAAATAGCAACATAAAGTACCAGGTAAGTAAGAAACAACACCGCTTGAGTGGACCCCAGAGGGGCGTCCATAATCAAGTGTCACTGATGTCAGGGACTTTGGGTGCCTCGATCTGGAGGGGACCTGGGCGGCCCACAGGTGTCCCTGAGATTTTGGTAAATTGCGAGATAAGGTAGTGGCCCACATGGTTAGAGACCTCCCCAAAGAGGTCCACCACTAGGGTTGCCCAAGAAACCATTGTAAAAACGTAAAATAACGGGGTGTTTTTTACTAAGAAAGTCGATCAACAAGGAGTGTTGATCACAAAAACCTATTTAAAATGAATTAGGGAAATTTGGGTTCTACGGATATGCAACCATGCCTTGACGTTCCAATAAACAGATGCTTCCATCCATTTTAGTAAAATACACCAAAAGTGCCTTCACTTGAGTAATTGATTGAAGCCTTATTTTACTAGAAGTCAAAATCTCATAGCTGGAGTGGGACTCAAACCCTTGCTCCCCAACCAAGCTAATCGAACCATCCTTATTCAAAATGTAAATTGTTCGTTTTAGGGCCTGAGCTGAAATAAGAGGCTGGGCGTTTTGCACATCATTAGTATCAACCTGGGCTTGCTTAGCTTGCACCCAGCGTTGATCTAAGGTGTGCTTCAAGTCAGGAAGAGCCTGAAGCTTCATCTTCTGGGCCTCCTGTCACCCAGCCTTGTCCCTAGCATCAGTGCCTACTATCATGTCATCCAACCATGACAGTATTGGCAAGTGGAACTCGCCCCCAATGACTGAGCTAAATGCACGCTCATAGCCAACAAAGGGTTATTTGAATCCATGATGATGCCCCAAGGCCTTTTTAATGCGTCAGCCACTTTTTAACACGCCATGAATAGGATCCTTGGAGACTTGGAGTTATCATGTGTCCTTGTATATCTTAATAAATCACTCTCTTCTCACAAATTTTAATGTCACGTGAAGTACCTTAGGGAGTTTTCAATTGGCTTAAGAAGGCTTTGATAAAACTCAAACTATTTGAAATGCTCTTTCTTCCAGTACAAAATGAAGTTCCTTGGATATAAGGTGTCAAAAGATGATATCCTAACCATACTGGACAAAATTGATGCCATTGAAAAGATGTCACGCCCCAGAGCCTGAGAGATATCAAGGTGTTTCTTGGCATGGTGGGGTATTATTTTCAGTTTATCCTTTAGTTTTCTGACCTGGCTGAGCCTCTACTTTACCTCTAGAAGAAGAACGTGTTTTTTGAGTGGTGGCTTAACAAGAACAGACTTTTAATGCGTTGAGGACTTCTCTTTTCACTAAACACATTTTATCCCATCCACGTTTTTTTGAGTCTAAAGCCCTGAGGGGCTCCTAGTGCAGTCAAGTGTTGCGGGATGAAGACCTGGGGTACTGCCCTCATCACAATAGGGCTGCGCAAATCTAAGCACTACCTCTAATGTGGTACCAATTGCGATTGGGAGTAGCTCACGCTAAACCCTAAACTGACATATTCCTGCCCTGTTTAAGTATTAAGCTTGTCTGCACCAGCCAAGAAAGGCGATATGTCTCTCATCCCCCTTGCAGTGGACAATACCAGATGGCCTCCAGGTTTAAGGCCCCTAAGGGGGGAGAAGCTGAAGCCCTCCCCTTTATTAACTGCTTTTTTAGCGGAGTTATGTTCACTGGCTCCTTTTTGTCATGAAGCCTTAGAGTCCTTTCAGATCATGCTTTTATTTTCTTACATGATCACTTTCACCACCCGATGGCTCATGCTGACCAAACTGGCAGCTAGCCAAGCTTCAGGGCACCTCAGTAAACCACAGCATGTATTATAGGCAGGTGCAAAAAGCGCAGCCAGCCAGGATTGCTCCTCCCTTATCCTTGGGTCTGCATCCATGCAACCCCATCTCGTGTAGAGGCCATTTGACAGGCACCTTGTTTGACTTGTACCCCCCTCCTGCCCATATTCTCCCCTCAGGGAGTGATAGGCACCCACAAGAACAGGTTATCACAGTAATCAGTACCATCCTGCACATTTTACAGGACTCTAAAGGACCCAAACAGTGCACCTCTCTAGGTTATGTGTTTGCTACTGACCCATGGTTTCATAAACTTACTACAGTTGCTCCACAAGGAGGCCCCAAATAACCTTATCTAGCTCCAAATTTCAATGATTTTTAGTCATAAAGTTTTATATTAGCAACTTTTTTACCAAGTTGAATTATTTTGATTTTAGTCATATACAAAGCGCCAGGTTGAATTATCAATAGCTTTTCAGTTTAATGATTTATTGGTGATTCATGCTGAGGATAAATTGATAGTTCATAATAATAATTTATAGGGTTTACGGATTAATGCCAAGAATATATCACCATATGTTACCAGCATTGATGCTAAGGATTTTCAATATGTGGGAATTCAATTGCCATTCATTTCCTAGGTTTTTTGATATTACTAGAAATTGATGCTGAGGATAATCCATGATACTTGCCAGCAACTGATGCTGAGGGTTTTGATAGTTAAATATTTAATTTCCATTTATCGCCTAAGGTTTAGAATTAGTAACAATTGATGCCAAGGATATTTAATAATATTATATATATAAATTATTAACATTTACCGGAATTGATGCAAGGATAGATTGATCACATTGTCAGAAATTGATAAAAAAGAATTATAAGAGGATGTTTGCTGTCAAATGATGGTGATTATAATAAATAGGCGGGAATTTGATCGCCATTCATAGTCTAATTATAAAAACCCTGAAGTTCCTCAAATAAAGAACTTTTTTGCCTACATTATATGTTTTAAAGTTAACTAGTATCCTTGGCTTTTTGGGGTAGGCTTAAGATCCTAAGGTTTAGGTGCCAGGTGAATGCACCTGAGGAGTGGTTGACGCACCACTTCAATAACTGGAGCTACAAGAAGTTTAATGTGGACTTACTTGACTGGCTTCTGACAATGATAGACTGAGGTAGATTAACCTTAAGGGGGATGATTGGACAAATCTGTGCAGCCCAAATGGGTATAGGTCCTTGGTGCCTCCTGAGGTGATTAATTGACCAAAGGTGAAGTTGTTGGCTATGCTTCTTGTTGAGTTTTGGGGATTTTCTGGACTTGATGGCTAAAGTCCTTTTATGGCAGGTAATTATGAGTTATACTAGCTTCAGAAACTTCCTAGTGAAATATTTTGTGTTTAGGGAGAATAGCACTTTGGTTTTTCTTATCAGAACTTACCTCTAATAAGGCAATCTTTTAATGCACTTTGGGAGTAAATTAATAAAAAATAGAAAAATAATGGTAACTATATTTAAGCAATAATCAGGAGTATTTATAGTATTCAAAGGGGTAAGACTCAGTGCAGATTTCAACCCCCAAGTTTGACAAGATCTTCCATTATAAACCAGAGTTAGCTTTATCTTAAGTTCATGAAGGAATCATATAGAGGGCCAAAATTTAATATCCTAGTGTTTTTATATTGAATATGGGAGTTTTATTAAATAGATAGAATCTATAATAGGTAAAATAAAAATTAGGGATAAGGCGGGAAGGCTAAAATAATGCTTTGGTTTATTTTGAGCAGTGGAGCACTAAATGTTGAGTTATCCTGAAACATTTACTGAGGCAATTTGGCATTATATTTTATTAAAATGGTATTTAAATAATTCTAAGTATTAATTTCAAGATATAAGCCATTAAAGCATCATTCTAATAAATATAGTTGATATAGCCAAAATTGCATAAATAATCTCTGCATCAAAAGCCCAAGGTTGAGGCTTCACACCTATGAGGGAAAATCTAAATAGGGAGTTGCAGCACAAAAATTTAGGGAAAGGTAGTCAGTGAAGATAAAAGAGCAAGGGTCAACATTCTTCATAAAGTTGGCCTGGAACACTATTATAGTTCTAAATGTACAAATTCAAAATTTTCAGCATTGGTCCTCACTACAAAAAGCTCTGTTATTGTGCTGCTTGATTATCTAGAGGCAAATTGATAGGTAGTTAGGCTTGGATTTAATGCTAATGTTCCTTCAGCGCGGAATCAATACTGTTTACCCACAGTGTTATGATCAGATTTTGCAGCAATGAATCTCACTAATCCTTTTCATATCTGATGTATCTTGGAGATGGAGGGTAGTGCCAAGAACCTCTATGCCATAACTTTATGCTATTTTGGTCCACCAAGGAAGTATGAGCTGCACTGGAAGAATGCCATCTGGTTAAATCAGGTGAGGTGTTGGGATGAAACCAAATTGATTTTTCTCCTAGCTTCCAAAATTAAGGATTAAAATAGTTTAAAAGCTGCTAAATAGTTTCCTAGTTTCAATGTCATTACTTATATTTAGTTCCAACTCTAGCTCCTCATTTGATCAAGTTTAGCTATTTTAAAATGTTCAGCCTTTGAAAGCATTAAGCCAAATTACTAATAGCTTTTCAGTTTTCCAATTTTACTGACAATTGAAGCTAAAGATAACTCAAAAGTTTATATCAAAAATTTATTAGGGCATACTGGTGATCAGTAACCAAGATAAAACAATGTATGTTGCTGGCAATTGATGCCAAGGTTTTAAATTAGTGTGCACAATTTCCTTTTTTCGCCTAAGGTTTTTGGAATTAACAGTAATTATGGCCGAGGGTTTTTTTATAGGTGAGCATTTAATTGCCAGTTGTGATTAAGGATTTGAATTACCAGCAACTGATGCTGAGGATATTCAATAATTTTATATTATTTACTTATTAGTATTTACAGCAATCAACGCCAAGAATAGATTTCATAAAATTTCTGGCAATTAATGCTGAGGAATATGAGTAAGTGTTTGTTAGCAAATAAAGCTGTTTACTAGGGTTCAGGGGATGTTAATATAACCATTATTATGTTATCTCAGTTTCCTCAAAGTTCTTGTTGGTTGGTCACCCGAAAGGGCATAAAAAATGGAACAAATTTAAGAGAAACAATAGTTCATTTAGATAATCCCTCGCAAAATTTAAAGAATCTAAGATAGAAGGGAAAGTGATAGGGTATTCACCATAAAGCTGGTGATAGATAATTTACTAAGCAATGTATGGCAATAAAATGCCTCGCTTGTAGAAAACCTTTGGCAATGATTTCCAGTAAAATTATTTTACTTAGTAAGTAAATAATCCTATCAATCTATTCTTGGAAAAAATCTCTGGTAAGTCAGAATACTCAAATGCTGCTGGGATCAATCCCAGTAGTCTTAGGAACAATTATCAAAATTGCTCAACTTAACCTAATGAGGAGCAAAAATTGGAATTTAATAATAAATTAATATTAATGAGTTGCAACCCCATATCAGAGGATTCACCCAGAGTAGGGAAAATCCTGACACTGATGATTATTAAGCAGGCGTTCAATTGCCATTTTTTTTCCAAAGAATGATACCCTGAATTCTTTCAAACAAGGGTCTCTCTTTCACCTACCTCTACCAATTTTCAAGTTGACTGTATCCTTGGCATTTAGATGTAGGATTAAAGATCTCCAAGGTTTATGTGCCAGGTGAGTGCACCTATAGAGTTATTTGCACCACTACTACAATACCTGGAACTACAAGGAACCCACTTTTGTACTTACCTTACTGGCTTCTGACAGCGAGGGACTTAGGGAGAAAACCACAAGGGTAATGATGGGACATATAAAGTCAGACTTTTGGTTTTAGGACTCTGATGCCTCTTGTTGTGGTTAATTGATTAAAAATGAAGTTGTTGGCTATGCTAATTAAGTAGTTGGATTGAAAGCTTGTTTTGAAAGATAACTAATGAAGGTGAAAGAGCAATGGGCAAAAGTATTTACTATTACCTGGTACAATATAAGAGTTCCATATGTGCATATTGAATTATTTATATCAGTATATAATATCATTTGTATACTTACCAATTGATAACTTCTACTAGATATATGTAGTCCCAAATATTTGATATTAATTAAAACTAAAAAATGAGTAAATATAATTATTTTGCTACCATGTACAATATGTTTAATTAGTAGTATATAAATTCCAATTACGTTTAAACTTTGGTATTATTTTCTAATGACCTATATTATTTAAACTCCTGCAATAAGAGCTGTAACCCCTGACATACAATATTATATAAATTGAAGTTTCAATTTTAAATGTTGAAGTTTTTTGTTAGGCATCATTTCTAAGCTTTTAAAATAAGAATAAAAGAATATAAATCACAATAAAATGCTTATCCATTCTGCACTTAATTTGTAATAAATACATAATTGAATTTATTAATGTTGAAATACAAAATTAAATGGTGTTTCTTTGCCAATTATGGACGTGAGAATAAAATATCTTAAGGGGTCAGTAATTGAACTTTAGAAATACAACTTTAGAAAATAATTATTTATTTTAATGGCTAGGGACATACTTTGAGTGATCTGGGAGCATGCATTAAGTTATTTATAAATATAATATAATTAATGGCTTGATAGTGCTGAAAAACTTTTATAATAAGTTATAGTCCATAGTAGCACAACTCATTGGTGATCCAAAAAAGAAATTGAATTACACAATACAATTTAATTCACTGCATAACTTAATGAATCTATTGTGAGACTTTAACTAGTATGAATTGTAATACCAAAAAATCCATCTAACACATTATACTAACCAATATAGTACTGTGCTTCTGGAAAGATGACAACCACCTAATTTAGTTTGAGCAGAACTAAGTTTTAAAACAAATTTGAATTTTTAAATAAACTATAAATACAACAAAAATGCTTTAGAGTTATCTATCCTCACTTTTACATAGTAGTTTTTAGGATATGTCACAAAAAGCTTTTATCTAGTTTCCTTTTCTCTATAAAATAAGGTATCATAGTGACAATTCTTATAATAAGCTTTATAAGATAAAATAAACTTGAGCAAGAATATATTAAATCTTAAGTACATAGTTACTGTTTATCAAGCTTATATATATGAAGAGTGCCACCTTGGTAGAAAATTATGAATCATACTTTCCTTGAGGTAAGAACTAGTCAATTTCTGACGCTTTTGTATTATCAAGTACTTTATTAAGAAAATAAACTTCAAGCAACAGTGAAATTCACTAGATAATTTGATCATTGCAGAAACATTCACAGAGTAAAATACCCTAAGGCGCTCTTTTTTACAATTTAGATTAATGATAGATAATTATATTCTTATTAAGTAGATATGGCGAAGTAGATCAAGCAGCTGCGCCAAAATTAAGTATGTTAGTAGATTCTATTAAGTTTTACCAAATATTATAAAGTAACCAATATGGTCCAAACTTATGAAATATTATCCCATGTCAAGTTTTTCTAGCCACTACTGGTTTTGAACAATGCTGAACAAAACCTGCACTAGAAGTGAGTAGGAAAAACCCTTAATGGTAACTAACCCTAAGTTTAGCAAATGTTGCAAAGCTTAATACTCTCAATTTAACAGTTCTTTTGACTGACGCTTAAATAAACAATGGACTCAAAGCTGAAAATTAGCGAAAAGGTCAAAAAATGAAAAATGTGGCGAATTTAGACTACTTTATTGATTTAAAAAGCATCAATTATTATAGCGCATATAGGGAAATGATGCCTTAATGACATTTGTGGCCCCATATGATCAAGATCTTTCACTGCCTTTCAGATCAACCGCCTGGTCAGTGCCTTCATTGTACTGCATCATCCTATGGGACCTCAGGGGTGGGGGACATGCCTCTCACTAACTGGGAAGCAGGGATGAAATTCCTAAAGATGTTTCCATCTACTCTCATATTTGTGATGCTTCCTGATCAAATCTAAATTTGGCGCCTTCAGGTATAGACTGTTTCACTGATTTTGAGAGTTAATCTGTCAAGGCTCAATTTTGGAGCAGGGATTTTAACTCAATTGTCATCTCAAATACCAACAACTCCCCCCAAGATACTGTTGGGGGATAGGGCCAAAGGAATCAACCATGTACTCAGTTTACCACTTGTCCCCTGATTGATGTCGCCAGTGGAGTACTCCAAGTTCAACTTATGAAGGACTTTATAAGGTCCAGATCCAAGAACGTCAAGCTTATTCTGTTGACTAGGTCAATTGAGATAAAAGATAACGAGGTAAATTAATTTAAAAATTGGTAAGTATGGTCAGCTGAAATATTTTTGGGATGTCTCCCTTTTATGTAATGGTAAAAATTGCCTTGCATGGCTAGGTCTTGAATCTGGACAATTTTTGGCTAAGGACTTCATGGCTAAAACAGAGTTCTCAGGTGCTGAGGTCTTGAGCAATGGCTGAATGCTACTTGTTAGCTGGGGAGCACGTCATGTAAAGCTTTAAAGTGGGACATCTTGACGACTCTGGTAGCTTATTCAGTAAGCAAGCAAGGCGCTTGGCAAATAATGATTACAGCAAGAAGGATTGGAGGCGGCCATCTTCTTCAAAATAAAGACAAGGGTTTCATTAGCACGTTCCACTGCAATTGGATGATGGTTAGTAATGGGTGGCGAAACTCTGGTTAGTACCAAAAAGTGAGGTAAATTCTTGGACTACCTGTGAGGTAAAATTTAACTATTGTATGAAAGTAAGTTTTCGGGCATCTGAACTGGGTTTCCCAGATCAAAATAAGAAGAGAGAAACGGCTTTTGCAATAACAATGTGGAACAAATTGCTTTGAGAAATTTAATCAGATGATACACATCTTAGAGGATATATTTATGGTCATGAGCCGGTGGGAAGAGTGCCTACTACATCAATGCTAATGATATTAAAAGGACCCACTGGGGCAATGACTGAGTGTTGATATCAAGGAACATCCTGATCTTGGGATTGGCAAATCATAATAGCTTCCAGGACCTCTTGAATGGTTCCACCATTTAGTCCCAGTAACATTGTGTTTTTAGCCGCTTGTGAGTCTTATTTACTACCCATATGTCCCACAGTTGTATGCCCCTCTAGGATAACATCAGTTTAGAAAAAGGGTGGATGTAGGGGGAGCCATTTCTTAATGACCCTATTATATAGCAGCCCATTCTTGATCTAAGTGTCTCAGGTAATCTTTCAGAGCTCAGCTTGGATCTCAGAATTTTCCAACTTCCAGCATTTAATTGAAAATTAGATCATACAGCTGGTCTTCCTTGGGGTTAAGTCAGCCAGTACTGGCATTCTAGAGAAGCAGCGTTCTGGTGAATTGCTCCCACACAATGGACAATAGTGAAATTATAGCTCTGCAGTCTTAAGGCCCATCTGGATAAACGGTATCTTGGTCTTTAATCTGCTGTAGCCACTGGAGTGAGAAACAATCAGTAATGATGGTGAAGTGGATGCCATAGAAATAGGGCTTATAATGCTTATCACTAACAAAACAGACAGGCATCCATTTGGTAACGTTATAGTTACCTTTGTCCTTGATCAAGGTCTTGATGAAAAGCTACTGGATGATTAATATGATTTTTATTGAAAGGGATAGGATTGCTCTAATGGTGAAATCACTTGCTTCCATGAATAGCAAGAAAGGTTGATCAAAACATGGATGGAGGTGAGCTAGTTAGGGTACGCTGGGGCCTCCACGTGGCACAACCAGGGAAAGCCTGCAGAAATTTGGGTGAGTAGTTAACAC
Organism: Massospora cicadina; assembly: GCA_022478985.1. NCBI lineage: Eukaryota > Fungi > Entomophthoromycota > Entomophthoromycetes > Entomophthorales > Entomophthoraceae > Massospora > Massospora cicadina. Next base: position 88,217 of record JAKSZP010004106.1, read on the forward strand.
CAGAACCCAAAGAGAAACGTTGGTCAGGTCCTGTAATAGCCTGAAAAAAGTGCGGAATGGTAGTGATGACTGTGCCAAACTGTTCTTGTGGGTGTCTACCGCTCCCTGAGGGGGAATATGGGCAGGAGGGGTACAAGTCAAACAATGTGCCTGTCAAACGGCCTCCACATGAGATGGGTTTGCATGGATGCATACCCCAGGACAAGGGAGGGGAAATCCTGGCTGGCTGCGCTTTGGTGCACCTGCCTATAATATATGCTGTGGTTTACTGAGGTGCCCTGAAGCTTGGCTAGCTGCCAGTTTGGTCAGCATGAGCCATCGGGTGGTGAAAGTGATCATGCAAGAAAATAAAAGCATGATCTGAAAGGACTCTAAGGCTTCATGACAAAAAGGAGCCAGTGAGCATAACTCCGCTAAAAAAAGCAGTTAATAAAGGGGAGGGCTTCAGCTTCTCCCCCCTTAGGGGCCTTAAACCTGGAGGACATCTGGTCTTGTACACCGCAAGGGGGATGAGAGACATATCGCCTGTCTTGGCTGGTGCAGACAAGCTTAGTACTTAAACAGGGCAGGTATATGTCAGTTTAAGGTTTAACGTGAGCTACTCCCAATTGCAGTTGGTACCACATTATAGGTGTTACTTAGATTTGCGCAGCCCTATTGTGATGGGGGCAGTACCCCAGGTCTTCATCCCACAACACTTGACTGCACTAGGAGCCCCTCAGGGCTTTAGACTCAAAAACATGGATGGGATAAAATGTGTTTAGTGAAAAGAGAAGTCCTCAACGCATTAAAAGTCTGTTCTTGTTAAGCCACCACTCAAAAAACACGTTCTTCTTCTAGAGGTAAAGTAGAGGCTCAGCCAAGTCAGAAAACTAAAGGATAAACTGAAAATAATACCCCACCATGCCAAGAAACACCTTGATATCTCTCAGGCTCTGGGGCGTGACATCTTTTCAATGGCATCAATTTTGTCCAGTATGGTTAGGATATCATCTTTTGACACCTTATATCCAAGGAACTTCATTTTGTACTGGAAGAAAGAGCATTTCAAATAGTTTGAGTTTTATCAAAGCCTTCTTAAGCCAATTTAAAATCCCTAAGGTACTTCACTTGACATTAAAATTTGTGAGAAGACAGTGATTTATCAAGATATACAAGGACACATGATAACTCCAAGTCTCCAGGGATCCTATTCATGGCGCGTTAAAAAGTGGCTGACGCATTAAAAAGGCCTTGGGGCATCATCATGGATTCAAATAACCCTTTGTTGGCTATGAGCGTGCATTTAGCTCAGTCATTGGGGGCGAGTTCCACTTGCCAATACCCGCTGGAAAAACCCATTCTGGAAAAGTATCATGACTCAGTGAGTAGGTGGAGGGAGTCAACAATTTGGGGCATAGGATAACTGTCTTTCTTGGTGATGGAGTTGAGCTGTCAATAATCCTCAACACCCAATGACTACCATCCTTCATTCAAAACAATTGAGAGGGGAGGCCCAGGGCTGCGCAAAGGCACCAATAATCTGGCTTTGAGTAGTTGTTTGAGTTCTAACAGCACCTGTGCCTCTTCAACCTTGCTTTTTTTGTAAGGTTGGGACCAAAAGGGGAGAATCGTCAGTCACCACATGTTGTAGAACCCCACTCATTTTTATAAAGTCATAGGTCAAAGACAAAAAAGGTTTAAATTACTCTTCCAGTAATTCTTGAACTTTGCGTGGTTGTTCCTCTTTGAGTTCCTTTCCAATACGGGTGTTGACTATAGCCACTGATGGGAGTCTCCAAACTAAAATCTCTCAGACTTTTAATACTGTGGACATCATTGAAAGCCTCTACTGGATGAAGTTGAAGATATGTGGTGGGACTATTTGGACCTAATACCTTAGGTTTGCCAGTAATGTTAGCCAACAACACTGATATAGATCTGGCATAGGAGGAATTTAGAATCCCCAGACAGGTTAAAATCCTTGGCAGATGGATTACTAGAATTCAGATCTTAAGAAGATATCTGGAGGGGATTTTAACATGGACCCAGATATCAACATTAACTTGGTACTTTGGAGGTATAGAGATTAACCTAGGTAAATAGATCAGCATCCCTTAGTTGCCATCAATGGCAGGCGAGGTGCAACTGGACCCTAGAGCCCCTTACATGATACTAAGGTTGGACGATTTAGCTCTCACTCTCTAGTAGGCAAGCCAAGGCCTTAATCTTCGCTTTTGAGTCGTGGGAAGATTTGAAGACGAGGGGAACCTGATGTCCCAGTAGGGATAGGAATCCTTCATCATATTGTACCACCACGGAGTAGCCTTGGAGGAAATGGGTTCTTAGAAGAAGTTCATAGCTCATTTTATCCAGAACGACGGTGGGGTTATTTACAAATTTCTTTCCATATCAGATAGGTAGGGAAGAATAAGCTCTGTAGATAATGTACACTGTGGTCCAGGCGTCCCATACTTCATATAGTACAGCATGTATGGGGCGACCTTGGTACATTTCATTAACTTGGACGAGATAAAATTTATGGGTAACCACTGTTGACTATGGCGAGAACTAGAATCTTATGAATTCAAAATAGTGTTGCGGGTAACCATACTTGGAAACTGTAAAGTAGCCTGAGAAACATGAGAGAGTCATCAGAAGTAGATTAAGCAGTATCAATTTTCCTTATTAGCATTTCGTACTAAAACTTCTACTTCAGGTATAATAAGCTCCAGGTTGTTAGAGGTCATGGATGATACTTGAAGCGTGGTAGGGATGTCAGCATGAGCGCTTCGTCCATCATGCTGATGGCCCTTTTCCAACCACCTCAGCGACTCTTTTCCAGCATGTATTTGCGATGTGTCAGAAGACATTGCAGTAAGTGCATTGAGGTTGAGGGTTTTCTGATTTTTGATGACATGAACCTGAGGACAGTTAGAGGGAGAAGAAGCGGTAGCCCTAGGATGTAGGGTCATTGCAGGGATTTCTTTAAGTTCTTCCCTGATTTTCAAATGCTCACAAAAACGTTCTTTTGTACAATCATAAGCATTTGAACTTCAGGATAAGACCCCAAAGTGGAAATGATAGTGATAATGGCATCATCCAAGGTAATATAATTTGTGGTAACTAAGAGTATCGCTTAGCCTTAGAAATGGTTGGTGAACTCTACAGAGCTCTCTACTTTGTTCAGGTGGATATCCATGAACGCTTGTTTCTGATTGGCCAGGGTTTGATTGCTGCCAAATTTTTAGATTAAGGCTGTCCAGACCTGCTACCAAGTGTGACATTCTTCTAGGTGAGGAGTCATAATCTCCCAAGAAGTGCTTCTAAGGAAGGAGTGGATATGCTTCACTTTTTGCCAGTTGGTGGCCTCTTCCATGAAGATCTTAAATGCATATAGGAAAAAGGCAATTCTTTCCTGGCTGGTGGTGAACTTTTCCTTAAAGCTAGGTTTAAAAGTAGTTAAAAGAGGAGTAGAGAGGTTATTAACACCAGAAATTGGTGCAGGCGGAAAATATTGGTTTCCGCTTCACAGGGGTCCTGCTGATCTAACCGTTGTCTTAGGCCCGGTCCTCTTGGATATCATCACATTTTTGGTTGAGGAGGAAATGGAAGCCTTATTTGCAACCTGCTCTTTTAAGGCTTGTATATCAGCATGCTGAAGAAAAAGCTGACTTTACAGGTTGTTCAAGCGGGTGTCAAACCCTCATCAGGTTGTTAAAGCTGGGAAAATTGACTATTGGTAAGCTGGTGAAGGCTCTAAGATTATCCATTTTATCTAACGGTGCCTCAACCAATACCCTAGGGTGAGGGGGACTCTGTCTACTGGGATCTACATCCTTGGGCCACATTTCATATCTGATTCCACAAGGTTTCTAGGGATGCCAAGATGTACCTTCATCAAGGGTCTTCAGTCCACCCGGATAGGTACTGTGGGGCCAGAGGGGCCATGAGCCCATGAGGACCTTTAGGCCCTTCAGGCCCCTCAAATCATTATTAGGACTAACTAGCCCCCTAGGCCCTTCAGGTCTTTCACTACTGGAGGTGTAGTCACGAGAGGCCACTACTGATAGTGTTGCTGGAGAGTCTGTACCAGATCTTTTACTTGGTGGAGGAGCTGGTTCCAAGCAGTCTCAAGGAGTTGGACATTCAGGAGAAGCTGGTCTTTAAGGTAGCCTGAAATTCCACTATCCAACACTACAATATGGTTTTGGGCTTCATTGATTAATTGTAAATTATCACATTGGCTTCCTTATTGTAACGTACAGGCCCCTTTCAATGAACCAAGAAAGAATTAGGAAGCAGGACCCAAGTTAAAGAAATAGGGCGGACAGGATTCCTGATACCATTCTTCTAGTGCGCGTTCTATAGGCGGTGTGAAAAACTCCCCTTGGAGGACAGTTGCGAGTATGTATACCTCAAGCAACATTCCCTGGCCCCAAAAAAGGTGTATAAGGAGGCAATAGTCCCCCAAACTAACTCTCAAAGTTCACCTCCTGTTTATGAATGCCAAACATGGCCACTGTTAGACCAAATATATTGATTTAAACCCCAAGAAACAAAAATAAGAAAATAAGTTTTTGAGCTTATGGCTTAATTGTATATATTTAGGCAAGTTGATAGGAAATGGGACCAAAGAAACTTTGGTTCCCAGGACCCTTTACTCATAGCCCTCTTCTGCAAGAGTATTACAGACTACTCCAACATGACTGACACTTTGTCCTTTAGGAAATGCCGTAACCATACTCTCTTTGTCCTAGGCATGTTTTTATTCCCTGATTGCCAAGCCACCACACCCAAGAATGCAGTTCCAACTTGTAATTATCTCAAGCCACGAATTAACTCACTTCAACACCACCTGGTTTGACCTCAGCCCTGACACAAGTTCTAGCCACCGTCCTGCCTCAGTCTCAACCCCATCCTGGAGCATAGCCAGGACCAATGCCCCCACCTCCTTTTTCCTTCACACCAGCTTGTTCTGTCATATCAAAGATCAGGGCAATGTGATGTTAAAGGAAAACCTCAACTTTCACATTACACCCATAGCAAAAAAGTCCTCTCAGCTCTTCCCAGTACACTGGGACAAGTTTTGGACATCTGACACATGGCCTCCTCAACTGGATGACCAACCCACTGGACCAATAAAGATTGACAACTTTGAAACACCTTTGTAACCATGATCTTCTTTACCTCATACTCCTTGGCCCCCTCATCTGGAAACAAAAGAAAGGCCCTCTCAGGCGGCTTCCCAAAGAATGGTATGAGCCGCGACATGTGCAGTATCTGATGAGCCCACAAGTCCCCTGGCAGCTTTAGCTCAAATGTCACCTCGTTCATCACCCTCATTATCTGGTATGAGTCCAACGCCACTAACCCCAACTTTCGGCTCCTCACAGGCACAGCATAGTCCTGAGTTTTTAACCAGAACAATGCCTCTTTTGGAAACGCTCCCCTCTGACTGATGCCTATCTGCCTTCCTCTTCCAAGACATGACCGCCGTCACCAGATTCCTTCTCAGGAGCCCCAAGATATCCTGGGTCTTATGTGACAGCTTATCTGCCGCTGAATTCCAACCCTGCTCCCTTGGCCCCATACCCTCTGGGTGCTGACCAGGATTTGAAAAGAGCAGCGTCACCCCATGAATGCATGTATGTGGTCGTTGTATGCAAATTGCGCCTACTTTACCTAACTTACCCAATTATCCTGTCGCTCCAAGACGTAGCACCTCAAATATTGCTCCAAGTACCTGGTTTACCCTTTCGGTTTATCCATCTGACAGGGGAAGGTAAGCTGACTAACAGAAGGCCTTTATCTTCAAGTTTCTTAACAGATGCAGCCAAAATAAAAATTTGAATTATGGACTCCGGTTTGAAAAATCTTCTCCAGCACCCCATTTTGGAAAAAGACCGCATTTATAAGGACCTTCCCACATTCTTTGCAGAGATGGTTGACCACAAGGAGAAAACTCTGCGTACTTTGCCAGGCGATCCACTACAACCATTAGGACTTCCATCTTCTGAGACTCGGGCAACCCGTGATGAAATCTACACTCATAGAGGCCCACAGCCTGGACGGAACCTGAAGTGGCTTCAATTTCCCTCCTGGCACCACACGACGAGACTTCAACCTTTCACACACCACACATTGCTCCACATACTTCTGTACTGCTGCACCCAATCCCCCATGGATACAGATGACAAACCAAGTCCAGCGTTTTCTTTTCTCCCAGTTGTTCTGCCTAAGGGTGATGGTGGTTAGCTGTCAACACCTCATTCTGAAAACTCATCACCATAACCCAGATCCTTACTTCATGGAAAATATGAACTCCCTAGATTGAGAACCCCGCATGTCTCTTGCTCGCCTCCCCTTCTCTCAGCTCATCCCATATCCGTCAGCCTAACACACTCCTCCGCTGCACAAACTAAATTCTCCCTAACACCTTCTCTACAACCTCAGATCATCGTAAACAGACTCAATGGCAACTTAGTAGCCGTGTAAAATTCTCAACTCCCCATCAGAAAACCAAACTTGAATCACAACTTAGCAAAATGACAAAATATTCTGTTTTCCTGGCTTATAATCAATCTGTAAGGCAAACTAATTAAATTTAAATGCCACTGGGCTTGTCTCTGATTCATCAGATTTGAGGACTTAAGTAACTTTAAGGCTTGATTATCAGTCCAGATCACAACTGGATGCCTGGCGTACAACAGGTGTTGTTGCCACTACCCCAATGCCGCAACTATTGCCAAAAGTTCCTTGTAGTAGACCAGGTAATTTTGTCTCAGAGGACAACATCTTCCAACTGTAGTAACAGACAGGATGCTCAACCCTGTCTTTACCTTCCAGAAATAGCACTTCTCCAAGTGCCAAGTTTGAAGCGTTAGTCTCCACTACAAATGGATTTTTGGGGTCATGATGGGCCAAGTCTGGGCTGTCAGAAGACTCATCTTCAATCTCTGGAATGCATCTTCCTCGGCCTCCCCAAAATGAAAGGTACATCCCTGGTCAACCTTGTCAATGGCACAGCCCACTCAGCTAAATTTTTGGAAACTTCCTCACAAAGTTCACCATACCCAATAAAGTTTCACACCTGAGTCCAATTCCTGAGGGCCTTCCACTCCTTTACCGCTCACAGCTTATAAGACATATTGTTATCCACCTGGAAAACCACATTTCCTAGGAAGGATACCAAGGACCTATTAAATTCACATTTGGATGGCTTTAAATTCAAGTCCTCCTGGTTTACAACCTCCAGAACACTCACTACATCTTTCCCATGACCTTGCACTGACCTGGAAAGTACCAGAATATCATCAATATAGGCAACACAACACCTACAACCCAAACCCCTCAACACAGTAAATCATGCATTGGAAGACCGTGGGAGCATTGTGCAACCCAAATGGCATAACCTGATACCTGAAATTCCCCAAGTGGCACTTATTCGCGGTATATCACTGGTGCTCCTGCCACACTGGAATCTTTTTGAAAGCATCAATCAGATCCTTTTTTGTAACATCACACACCCCAAAATATGGGTATAATGTCTTCCTTGAGCAGTATCTGATAAAGTCAGGCTCTGTCACCACATTGCGCTGCCAGAAATCCATGTAAGGATGCAGCTCCTCACTCACCTTTGGCACAAGCAGCACTGGCAAAACCACAGGCGATTTTGATAACACAATCAGACACAGACCAAGCTTTTTGTGGACAAATACATCAAGAGCCTTCTGAGACCAAGGTTTTAAGGATAAACTGGGCATCTTCTTGGCAACTCAGAGCCTTCCTTGAACTGAAAACTAAATGCTAAGTCCCCGCTTAGGCAAAAATGCGCCTCACCCTTGGGTTCAAACACCAATGCAAAGCCCTGGACTTCCTCTGGCAACCAATCAATGGCGTGTCTAAATATATCACCCCTTACGCTTCACTAATGATCCCTGAGACTGGAACTCCCACGCACACACATCCAAGCCCTCAGGCGACAACAGCACTTTCTTTCCATCATATCAAATTGCATATGGAACTGGTGCCACCACCTCATCCCCAGAACTACGGGATGAGGCAGATGTGACACAGCATTAAATTCCTCTTTGAACTCATCTGGGCCTTATCTCAACAGGATTTTGGCCTGTACCCGCCAGACTGCAGTCCTCTTGGTGGCATCCTCCAACAGCACAAATCCACCCTCCCGCAATGGCAATCCACATCTTGATCACTCCTCATCCACATGATTCTTATCAGCCCTAGTGTCCTTCAGGGTCAGGACCTTCCCATAAACCTTTTTACCAGGACCTTCTGGCACCTCGCTGTTATAAATAAATATGAATTAAGAGAGGTAGGGAGTTTATTCTGGGCACTGGATTCACCAGCTTCTTGCCAAAATAACAAGGAGAATACTTTTTCTTCTTTTAAACCTCAGGAATCTGAACAGGAGCCTCACTGAAATTGCCGCCTCTGGCACCTCACCTCATCCCCAGGTTCCCTTTGACTATTTTTTCCTCACTATGTACCTGAACCCCTTGGAGCTGCGCACCGGCTCTGAACCTGCTTGTCTCATTACATCATGTCTGAGAATTTTACCTGGGGACTTCACCAACTCCTGACGAGCCTGGGCCAAGGCTATCTCTTCCACCAACATCACTGCAGGTTGAACTGCCACCATTGATAACAACAAATCAGCCTGCAAATTTTGATGGAACATGTGAGGGAGCTGAGACTCTGGCGCCTCGGATTCTCTTGTCAGCGCACAGAACATCTGAACATATTCTTCATGGTTATCCTCCCATGACCGCATTGAAGCAGCGCCAAGCAGGATGAACCTTGCGCCTCATCTAGACACGCCACCCAGTCAATAAAATATAACCATACCTTTGCTGAGCTGGGCAACCCCGACTGCTCCTCCAAAAGTTCTCATACCCAATTTGACTGCTTCACTGATAAGTTCTCCAAACCTTTCTCAAATTTAAGGCAAATGAGTTCTCACACCCTACCGCCTTTGCCAACCGCCCCTGGAACTGAACCTTGCCAAACTTCTAATAAATCATATCCAAATTCTCTGATCTCAGCATTGATAATATTTTTCTCCAGCCTTCATTGGCCCTAACTTTTCCCACCACTCTGGGACACACTCCATCACCTTATATCTTGCAAAGCAAAAAATAAAGCCAAGATATTACCATTAAAAGCGTTGTAGTATGGTGATACCAAACAGGAAACACAACTGCTCCTGCCTCCTCTTTTGCTTGCCACCACAATGACAAGAAAGTAAATGAGTTCTGTTTTATGTAATATACTAGCTCCTTCCAATAAGCCAAAAATGAATTAGGAATCAGGACCCAAGTCAAGAACATAGGGCGGATAGGGTTCCTGATACCATTCTTCTAGTTTGCATGCTATAGCGGTGTGGATGAAAACCCCTTAGAGGGCATCAGCAAATATGCTTACCTTAAGCGACATACCTGCCCCCAAGTCAAGGTGTATGGGGAGGCAATAGCCCCCAAACTAACTCTCAAAGTCAACCTCCTGTTTATGAATGCTAAACATGGCCACTGTTAGCCCAAATATATCAATTAAAACCCCAGAAAAAATAATAAGAAAAATAAGGCTTTGAGCTTATGGCTTAATTGTATATTTAGACAGACTGATAGATAATGGAACCAAAGAAACTTTAGTTCCCAGGACCCTTTACTCATAGCCTTCTGCTGCAAGAGTAGTTCAGACTACTCCAACATGACTGATACTATGTCCTTTGGGAAATGCCGTAACCATACTCTCTTTGTCCTAGGCCTGATTGTATTATCTGATTGCCAAGCCACTCACACCCAAGACTCAATGCAGTTCCAACTTGTATTTATCTCAAACCATGACTTCACCCACTTCAACACCACCTGGTTTGACCTCACCCCTGACACAAGTTCTAATTATCGTCCTGCCTCAGTCTCAACCCCATCCTGGGACCTAGCCAGGAAAAATGATCCCCACTTCCTTCTTCCTTCACACCAGCTTGTCCTGTCATATCAAAGATCAGGGCAATGTGATGTTGAGGGAAAATATAAACTTTCACACCAGTTGTAATGGATGAAGGAAGAAGCCGCAATATATAAATCAACAACATGGAAGTGTAAAGTTTGGGTAAGCCCTAGTTGTCAAGAGACTTCATGTTGGTGTAACCTGACTAACTATAGGAGTGATAGATGGCTTGATGGACAAAATTTCAAAGATAGCGCTCATTCCCCTTGGTCAGTTATCCCACTGGTAGTTGGGCCAAAATATAGATCCCTCATGGTAGAAGGCACCAAAGAATCACAGAGTGACTTGAGCGGCCTCCTGCATAATAAAAGCCTTTAATAACCTTTGAATAAGTTATTTAAGGTTCTGATACTGAAGTTGGTACTAATTGCTCTCAACTGAAGGTAGAGTGAATTTAAAACATGGCCAAAATTCTAATCTTTTAGGCTGCACGAGGGTACTTCTTATCACGTGGTACTAATTAATCAAGTGCGCTTCTTGACTAATCAGCATGCTGACTTTATTAAAAAGCTAGTATTCCCCATTGTTTGTGATAGAAATTTTTTATTTGTACAGCTCAGAGACCCATGAAGTTATTACCACTCCTGGCATAAATGAGTTATTGACTATGCCAAAGTTTGAAAATGGGCTCAAAGCTGAAATTTAGTGGATAGGTAAAAAATGATAAGATGGGGAAAATATAGACTATTTTATTGTATTTGAGAGCGTCAATATCTATAGTGCGTGTAGGGACATAGTGCCTCAAGGACCTTTGTGGCACCATATAATCAGGATCTATTACTGCCTTTCATATTAACTGCCTGTAGGCGCTCTCATTGTGCTGCATCATCCTCATGACCACAAGGGTGGGGGACATGCCTCTCATGATTTGGGAAGAAGGGACGGTATTTCTAAAGGTATTTCCATCAATCCTTTTAAGTGTGATGCTTCCTGATCAAATCTAGTTTTGGCATCAGCTAGTAATGTTCTATCTACACATGTTTGAGAGTTATTCTGTCTTTTCTTTAATTCAAGATCAGTGATTTTGACTTACCCGTCTTTAAATTTAGAGAAATACTAAAAGACAAAATTTGAGGATATACTAAATTTTAAATTTCAAATTTAATGCAAGGAAGGCTGACCATGGGACAGACACTTCTGAATTTGACCCAAAAGAGACAAAACTTAGTAACAGGGAAGGCACCCCAGAGAAGCGATGCTATCTCTTGTTGCCAGTGGGAACGCCACTTATGGGGAGGGGGAGGGAACGTGTGAAGGGGCCGTAGCCACAATTGAGCATGTGTGGAGAAAAGGGTCTGATTTGATGAACCAAACTGGGAACCAGGAGGAGACCAGCTGTCAGTGATGCGGTGGGAGGTATCCAAACATCCACACCTGAAAGTGGTCCACCAAATGAGACCAGAATCTGTGGACAGCTTCTGGGAGAGTGGGGGTGGAGCCTGTGATGGCATCCAAGACAATCGTGTGGATAGTCCACATGGCGATTGCAACCACCAGAACATGGAGGGAGGGTGGAAGGGGGGAGGCCATTGATAAAAAAAACATATCTCTTGACAGACTGAAGGGATGTGTTTGATCCTGGCCCAGCAGACGTTGAACTTCGCGCCATATCACTTTAGAGGTAGGAAACTTCTTTTGGTGGTGGAACAGCGTTCCATACTGGCCACACACGACGCAGGATGAGTGTAAAGCGTTAGAGCACTCAGCTGTATGGTACACCTGCCTCAGGCAGCGCCACACATGGGAACGTATTTGTGGCTGCAACAGAGGATGGTGTGCGTATTTCCGGATAGTTTTTTGGGTCTCAATGGAGTAAGGGATGTCCATCATGTCCAGGTAGTCCACCCTGGATAGGACATGGGGCCGTGTGGGGATCAAGCCATCTTGGATGGGTAGCCCCTGTACCTTTTGTGTGAACTGAGGAGAGGGGCGGCCTCTCTGGGATGTGTGTCCGCTAATACAAATTCTCCACTCAGCGCTCCGCATGGAGAGGGGTATTCGTTTGTAGTGGGTTTAGTCCTGTGAGGACCTATGGCCGATGGGTGTGAAGCCAGGTATTTCATCAGGGAGTGAGGGTTCAATGGATTGTAAAGGCCCAAGGCGCAGGAGAAGTTGGAGCGGGCCGCGCAGGACCAGTGTTGGGAGGTGAGCATAGGGGCGGTGATGGCCACAATCCAGGTGCCCAGGATCTTAGCAGCATGGGCTTTGAAGTCAAGCAGGCCCATGCCTTTATGATGATGAGGGCCAAACACGACCTCTAGCTGTACTGATGGTGGGCGGCCTGACCAAAGCCATCCTTGCAGCAGGGCATACGAGGATTTGAAAAAGCTTGGTGAGAAGGGGATGGCGTGGGCTCCAAACCAGACTTTGGAGAGGAGCATAGAGTTGGCTAAAACAACCCTGCCAGTAAGGGAAGTAGGGTGGACTCTGAGGGAGGCGATGCGCTTCATCACGTTGTCTAGAATACGACTCTCCATTACTGCTGATGCATACCCGCCTGCCTCCACCCACACGCCCAGATGGCGGACTGGCCCTATGGTAGGGCGTGGCACGAAGGGGAGCACCAGTGGGGTGGTGTGGGGTGAGCTGGGAGGGCGAGCATGTGTTCAAGCAGATGGGCCAGGCTGGGCACTAGTCGCTGGGGCCCAGCAGGTTTGATACCAACCAAGGAGGATGATTTTGGTTTTGGAAGCGTTCAGTGCAGCATTACTTACCCGGGAATACTCCTGGATGAGAGCTTCAAGTGCGCGTGCATCTTTATTACTAGACACCCCAACCACATAGTTGTCTGCAAATGCCATCATCTTGACTGGGGCTTGGCCTGGCACATGGACCCCAATGAGTTGGGCATTCACGTTTTGAAGTAGTGGGTCAAGGCTGAAGTTGTATAAGAGTGGGCTAAGGGGATCCCCTTATTGCAAGCCCCTTTGAGGGTGGACTACTTCCATTAGGAAGCCAGGGCCACGTACTGCCATTGTTGCAGATTCCATGAGCAGCATCACCCAGTTGATGAAGCGAGGGGGTAAGCAGAATTGATGGAGGCAGGCCCTGAGGTATTCCCAGTTTACTCTATCATAGGCCTTCTGTTAGTCCAAGAATACAGTGCCCCAGAGGCTGTGGACTGGCATGCGTTAGCCACAGAGTGCACGTTGTCCCAAATCGACCTTCTGGGTATGAAACTGAATTGTTCTGGGGAGATGGTGGCAGATGCTACAATCCCTAAACGGTTAGCCATGATTTTTTCAAATTTTTTGTATCCGTGTTAGTTAAAGAAATGGGGTGCCAGTTGGCTAAGTCTAGCTTGTCCCCTTTCTTAAAGAGTGTGATGGTGAAGGCCTCTTGTCCTCCTATTAGGAGGCGCGTTTCCAGAAGGCTCTGGTTAAGTGAGGCAAACAGTAGTGGGGATATATATTTGAAGTACTTTTTTATAGAATTCATATGGAATGCCATCTGGGCCTGGGCATTTCCAGTTTGGTGCACCGCGGATGGCTGTCCATAATTCATTCAGAGTAATCAAATTCATTATTTCCAGGTATCAGGAAATGGTGCGGATGTGGGTTTGGTTGAGAAATTCCGCCACTTTGGCCAGCTGAATTGGATCAGATTGGTAAAACTTGGAGTAATACTTTTGTATTTCAATTGCCACTTCGGCTGGCATATCCACAATGGAATCATCTGATCTTCACACCTGTGTGCAGGCCATGCTCTGGCATGGTGCAATTTTTTTTAAAAAAATATGCGTTGCACTTATCGCCCGTTGTAATGCGTTTGGCCCTGTACTGAACACAGACCCAATGTTTGTGTTGCCTTTTGAGCGCGTTGAAGTGGGCGGCTGCCTCTGCCCACTTCTGGCCCCATGCAGGGCTGTATCCTGTGGCTGGGATGTTGGACTCCAGGTGTGCCAACTCTGCCAGAATGCTTGAGATGATGGCCAATATGGCTCATGAGTGTCAGGAGGAGAGGTGGTGAGAGTGGCAGATGGTATCCTCTTTGAAGGCTGTCCATGTGGAGATGGGGTCCGCGCAAAATGGTGTAACAAACTCTTTTGCCAAAGTTGCTGATTCCACCCAAGTGGAAAATCCTGGTGACGCAAGTTTGGGAGGGTGGAGTTTGCACCAATGTGGGGCCTTAGCCACTGTGACAGGTAGGTGATAGGTTATCAAGACCAGCTGGTGGTCGGAGAATTCAATTTTCATTGTTTGGAAGTGGGAAATGTGAGGTTGGAATTTTTCCAGCGTAAGGATAAGGTCTATGCGGGTCATGGACCTTAATTGGCCGTTGTGGACTTGGGGTCGCGTTATGTTTTTGAGCAGTGGGGCTCACTGTGGCAGCGCATCCATTAACCCAAGTGTGGCCTTTAGAACGTGAAGCTCTACGTGACCCTGGGGGGCGTGGGAGGAGGAAGGCCAACGGTCTGTTGGTGTGCTTAGCCAACAGTTCATATCGCCAACTATGAAAGGGTCTGGGGGTAATGGGAGGGATTTGACCAACGAGAAAAATTCCTGACGTTCTCATGCACAGGTTGGGGCATAGATGTTGATGATAGAATGTGCCACGTCAGCCCATGAGAAAGTGACAATGACGACTCAGCCATTGAGGAAGGATTCTGACGATAAAAATTTGAAAAAATTGTTTTTCTGAACTAGCACCCCACAGTGCTCTGACCAGAAGGATAGGGATGGGAGGAGCATGGTTTTCCAAGCATCCTCGGAACCTCATGGACAGTGGGACTCCTGGATGGCCAGGATATCCACGGGTAAATTTTTTTGTAAAAAACTCAGTTTCCTAGCCTGGGACGGCAAGGCCTTGAGTCTGGCGATATTTAATGTCCCTAAAGTGAAGGTTTCCCCCATTACACCTTAGGTGAGAGGGGTGGCACCTGGGCCCACTAGCCTCCTCTAGATCCCCATGGGCCTTCACAGCAGTGCGGGTGTTTTCAGCAATGCTATCAGTAGTTTTGTTGATTTTAGCAGAAAGGTTCGCGTTGGCTTTTGCCTTCACTTTTTGTAACCCAAACGTTGAACGAATTTTTGTGGTGTGGATGAGTTCAGTGCACCAACCATCTGGGTCAAAATTTTTTTTTCAGGTAGGTTGGACCCCAAGTCAGGTTTGACTAGAGCTTGGTTGCAAAGATTGGGTGAAATTGAGTCACCCATCGGATCCTCAGATTGGGTGGCCCAATTGGCATGGGCTTCCCAATCTGATTGGTTGATGGATTCCTGAGTTGCTTCCGCTGCAAAGGTTTCAATGTCCTCCTGGCGTTGGGAGTGTGGGATAGCAGAGGTGACTTTGGCCGCTTCCTTGGCCGCAGCCCTGCGGGTCTGCTTGGCCTTCTTCCACTCTTGCAGGGAAATAGGTTTTACCAGTAGGTAGCAGCCTTGTGCTCCCCACGGAAAGCCTCTTTGGTGCTTGCGGTTGGTTCATAGTGCACCTCTCCGCTGGCCATGGCCGCCAAGGGGTGCTCTTGGAATGTGATGCCCTCCTTGGTGGGGCATGCATGTGCCTTATGGCTGAATGCGTCACAGTGGGTGCAAATGGGGGCGCGCTGTCCACAGTTACCCAGAAAGGGTGGGTGGTATGCCCTTCAATATTGATATATGTGGAGTGTGGGATCTGGGTTAGGTCCTTCGAAATCTCCTCAGTTGGGGTCAGAACTGCGATGGCTTTACCAGTGCACAGGTGTGGCATCAGTGTAAAGCGTTGCATCTTGAAAGATTGTATTTCGCCATAAACGGTGAGACCATCTTTCAGGTGCTGCTCCAAAATGGCACGTTTTACTGTAGTAGGCAAAAAGTCAAACGTGAGGAAAATTTGGTTGGATTTTGTCCATCTGGTGCATTTGGTTTCGATGACCCATTGCCCTTTGGGGAGGTCAATCACTACACGCACTGCAGAAGCTTCATCTGCTGCCTCCTTGTTTTTAAAACTGAGGTCCATCCAACCGTGTGACAAGGAGTGAGGTGCGATGTACACCGCGGTCAGGAAAAAGTGTGCACATCCCCACAAAATTTTTCCCATAAAGCTGTTTGTTGGATGTCCAGAAACACACGGACTCCATATTTCACCAACAAGAGTAGTTGGAAGTGTGGCGTGTTGATGTACTGGTTGCATCACACTTGCCAAGCGAGGATTTCTGGGGAAATAGTGACTGCCTGTTTTTTGTATTTTTTTCTATTCCGCTGGTTTCTCTGGGGCGTTTTTGAATGTTTGAGGCCGCGGGCCTACCACCTGCTCCTCTTACCTTACTTGCCCAACTGCTCCCTGACATGGGCGCAGACTAATCGCCTCTGTGAGATTATCAAACTAGAATCAGACTTAAATTGAATAAGTTGCAAAAGTGATTGCAATGAGAGAGAAAATTTTTTAAATTTGAGGATATACTAGCTTACAATGAAACTTCTGCTCATAAATAAAAAGATAATTACTCTGGAAAATCCTCATATAACTAAGTGACTTTGGTATGCTCACAATTCTTAAGTTATGAAGTAATCAACTTTAAAACAGGACTTTTTCTTGTAAAATAGGAATTCTTAACACAATAGTGACTACTTCCTTGAGGCAGTTAAACACAAGTCAAGTAATTTTCCTTTAAGAAGTTTGGCTAGACATAGCACTACTTAATAGAAATATATAATCTATTTGATATAAAAACTATTTAGAACTATCAGATGTATACAATCGATAATATGCAACAGACAATAGATGATAAATTACATATGATAGATGATTGATAACAGATGATATTTTTTAAGGACAAGCAGCAATATTATATACCTTGTGGGAATCTCCTGGACATACTCATCCAATACTTGATTTCATTTATAATACCAACCTTCTGATTATCATGGTCATGGTTATACTTATATCCACTTAATCTAGATTAGTCTAATTCTGACATACTAAAATAACAGATATTTTAGCCTGATTGTGGGTAACATGCCTTTATTTAAGAGGATTTATAGTGAAATAGCAGCACTAAGTCAATGTCCAATTGCCCTAAAACCAGACCAGATTGGTCTACGGCATACTTTGATGTATACAAAGACAAGAAAGGTAGAAACACGTCCAAAGAATATATTTTACATAGCTAAAATTGGGAAGACAGAGGCCTCTTTTCATAGCACTATAATACCCTATTTAGGATAATTTTTAAAAAGTACACTAGTACTGACTACATAGAATCAGCACCACTATTTCAAAAGAGTGCATAATATTAAAAAATTCACTGATTTTAATATAAGATGAAATTAGGTCAATTATGCAAGACCCACTCTTTAGCACCCAAGTGGGGTCATATTCTGGAAACAAATGATATATTATAGCTATATCATTGTTTTTCTAATTAGAAACAAGAAAAAAATGACTAGTATAGTTTAAGAGGTGTTAGATTTTAATGGTTGACTCAAAAATAAACCCTTTAAAATAACCATCAACTTGATAGATCACTCTCATTGATAGATGCTTTAATCCTTACCAATTTATATGCATAATCTGATAAATCAGATTAGCCTCAAAACCGCCTTGATTGCTTCTAAACAACCCAATTAATGTAGCTGATAATAGCTATGATATAATATCATTTTGGCCAATTATAAGATCCACTGGGGTAAACCAAGTGAATCTATGGCACAAATCTAATTTCATTTTCAAATCTTATGCATTTACAATTAATGAAATCTATTTTTTATGTATGTCAATTATCATAATTGGCACAATAGTATATGAACACAGATGACCCAAATAGGGAGTAACTAGTACTATTGAGAGGCTGGGCAACGTCCCAATTAGAGGTGCGTCATTATTCAAATTCCATGTTTTTATTGGTATTTATTCGAAGTAAGCTGACCAGGGGATGGACATTACCAAAATTAAAACTAAAACTAAAAACTAACGTGACTGATTGATTTAAACAAAGCGCCCAAATGAGCGGATTGAGTGAAACACTTCAAACAAAACAACCAACCAGGTGGAAAGTGGAAACCGCTTATCCAACCATGGCAGAAGGGGAGGGGGGATCAGGGGGCTCATCTTTGGCAGCATCTTCTTCCTCCCATAGTAGAGTGTGTGTCAAGGCAGACAGTAAGGGCGTTGGGGCATCTTTGGCATGTGGTTCAATATCCCTAATAATTGGTATTTCATGGAAATTGCCAGCTAGGTAGGTGGCACTGATATATCTAGTTAAAGCTTTTTCAGCTTTAATGTGGGCATCTGGGAGTTTAAAGAATGTGGCAATGTTAATTTGGGTAATTTTAGCTTTTGGTTTCCATGATATAGTTGCCACGTTCTGGATAGCATCATTAGAATTTTTGTATAAGTTGTTTTACTGTTATTTTACTCTTTTGAGTAAGACTTTTGGGGATAACAGGAGGTTAAATTCCTCCTGTGAGCATCGCCACTATCTTAGCAACAGCTTTTCAAAGGGGCGACAATCTGATGTTGCAGCTGCTTTGACTGCAAGCTGGTGATCACTGCAAAATGATTCAGCATTTGTCTGTGGGGTATATAGTTGAGGGGGGTATTTGGCGTCCCATTATGCATTAATAAACTGCTCAATTTTCAGAGATGGTTCTTTAATGAACTTATCTGATTTTTCAATTTCAGCCAATAACTCCCATGGGTTTTGGTTGAATTGAATTGGGGAATTGGCATACAGTTGAGGTTTGATTGATTCATTTGAGGAAGCATGGGATCAAACTGGGATCCAATCTGATGCTTTATTGGAGGAATCATTTGTGGCATTGGGGCGAGTCAGAGGTTGATTGATGGCTGCAGGTGCAGCTGCAGCTTCCAGTTTTGGGGGAGGTGGAGGTAGGATTGTGCCCCATACCAGAACTTGTATGGGGTGGGCGGCAGATTGGAGGTCAGCGGACAAGTATTCCAATCCGTCAGAAGTGGCTAAGGAGGGTAACTTGCATTTTGAGTGTTCCAACTCAAAACATGAGACAGATTGTATACCCCCTTGACGCGGGCCCAAAATGGATGGTTGGGCGCTGAAGGAATAATGGTGTGAGGGGGAATTGACACAGTGATTTTACTAAATTCATGGCTGATTGTGGCATATGCCCGTGGCCCAGCGAGTTGTGTGGCCCCATTTGGGACCACAAATTGTAAGATGGGGTTGAATCCATAGCCTGACAAACCATCAATCAGCTCATGGTGGAGCAATTCAGGGGGAGGTGGTTAAGTAAACCAGCAAACTGGACCACCAAAGTGGTGTCCACTGGGAGCTGGGTCCAAGTTGTGGGGAGAGGGGTGCCCTGGAATACCAGGGGCACAGTTGCTGCAGTGGCAGTGTTGGCTTCACAAGTGAATCTGAGGTCAAAATACCCCTTGTAGGGGCGGAAATCTATAAATCTGGCAGGTGTCATCACCGCCTATGTCATTTCAATAATGGCTTGGTCAACATATGGGAATAGTTTCCCATATTTGATCCTTAGGCCATAGCGCATGTTTCTCTGGGGGAACACCAGGGGGCAGCGAGGTACCACTTGGGTATGAGCAAGGTGGGTGTCAAGATCCTTGGGAGGAAAGAATCATCTCATGGGTTTGGAATGAATAGGTGAACAAGTTTGAGCAGTTTTCCTGTTGGACAGAAAATGGCGGGGGGAGTTTTGCCGCTGCTCCACACTGGAGTAGCCAGCGGAGAATCCAAGGACATCAGAGCGAAACTATAATGGATAATTAGGATTTGCTTATAATAATTCATGTAAGTTTGCTTGGAAAGTTACACCAAGCAGAAAGAGAGTTTCAAATTCCATACGATTCTTATTTTCCCCATTTAATGTATTTTTTCAGCTGTATTACAAAATGTAATTGGGCTGGTTGAGAGGCAAATATACACCACTGAGGTGCTAGTATTAAGCCTAAAAATCTTCCCAATTACAAGAATAGTAGTGCCTCCAATTGGGCTGAAATGATTATAATTAGTTAATTCAAAGGCCAAATTAACTTAGTGATATTTTTAATAACCTCTGCCATAATCCATAGCATATTGGCATGTTTTAATGAACTCATTTAATAGATGAGCACGGCCAGGAGATGCCCTAGAGGTATAAAATACTGGCGCCTGACCCTAAAATAAAATCATCACCTTTCTATTTAATCATATTTTTGTCTTATATTGTCTTACATTAATTTGATCTTTATATTAAGAAGTGTAGACAAGCATCCAGGGGAGCCTGTCATTATTACCTGAGTCTGGAGAGTTCCCAATTATTGAGGGAAAAATTAAATAAGAAGAGACCAACAGAGTCAAGTATTATTGTTTAGCTTTGTGAGCTTCTGAATAGTTAAAAAATACTGTAAGACACAGCATATTTTAGGATATATAAGCCAAAACATTTCCCAATTATAAAAAAATATATTTAACAAGTAACTTAATCCTCAAAATCTCACTATTGGTGCTAACTAAAATCTACAAACACTTTTTTTCATATGAAAAACCATCCAAAACCAAACAGAAGCTGACAGAAGATAAAACAATTTGATTTGGAAACCAGTGACCAATAAATCACTGAGTACTTGTTTGCTCCTCGCCAGAATACTGAGGAGAGTACTTCATACTCCATAAATCTAATCACAACGGGAGGAGGGCATTTAAACACAACAACCCTATTGAATTTACCTCTGATAGTTGAAAGAGATTTTTGAGACCCTATTCATTGGTATAGGATCAGAACATCTCAGGTGGACCCATCTTTTATGTGGTTTCACTACTTGAAGGATCAGGCCTTCAAGATGGAGATATGTATGTGGTACCAAGAGGCGACCATAGCAACTCTGGCCAGAAGCCTCAACTTTACACAAGCAAACAAAGAGTTCTTGGTTAGCTTTTTACAGTCCACAATAAAACATACCCAAAGGATTCTGGCTTGACAGAATCTAGAACTTGCGGAGATACACTGAGTTTAAGATAAGGAGCAATCTACACAAAATTAAACTTACTAGACGAGCTGAATTCCAGGTTTAATGAAGTTAAAAAGCTATTGTCAATAATACAGAACAGGTCAACGATGCCCACAGAAGAGTAAACTCTTTGAAAGAACAACTAAATTACAAAAGTTTCTAAGATTGCAGCTGAGGTCCTCTCTTAACATGTATTGACCAGTGAGTGGGTCTATAATATTAGTAAATGATGCTAGAAATTAGAAAATTACTCCAAATCTATGTCATCTTAGACCGAATGTTTGACTGAGGATGTCACTTTTGCCCGGAGAGATCACCTGGAATTGAAAATCATGCATGTTAAGCTCGATGAATGTGCCCAAACTGAAGTTGGGAATATTACAAAAAAGCTTTTGAAGATATTGCTTCCATGCCAGTAGGGCCGAATTACAAGTAAGACTTCACACAAATTCATGAAGAATTTATAAAAATTAGTCAACAATTTTGTCCGTGCAAGCAAAGAATGTCAAACTTACTAAGAAAAAAATCAAGATCTTCAAAAACAACTATTTGCAAAAAATGATCATGTTGATAATCTGACTGAGGATGTGAAGCATATAATAGCTTCTCAAATTACTTAGAAAGAACGTGAATGCCTTAAAAAGGAAGTCAATGCCTTAAAGAAGAAAAGTTGCAACTGTTTGGCCAGTCCCTGAGGGGGAAAAGCCATAAAACCAATAATTAATCAGGAAGAAAACAACAGTGAAATTACTTAAGGCCCAAATTTGGGAGTCAAGAATAAGCAGAGAAGAACAATACTATGAAGAAGAATTTTCAGAGGTAAAGATGGGTGCTGAATTAAATATTTCAGATGTCCATTTGATATCAAAATTTTTGCTTTCATCCCAACTCCATATGACACTCATCACAAATGTGGACTAATTCTGACAGAAGGTTCCCAAAACATTAAAACTATAGATGAAGCATAAATCCTCTGGCAAAACTGGGTATGATGAGTTTAAGACCTTGAATTTGCCAAGATTTGACAAAGAGGGAAACGTACACTCATTCTTATAGCTGTTAAAAAAAGCTATGTGAGGAGAATCTGACCATGCAAACTCTACAGCTCTCATTAATTGTTTGGGCTCCCATAGTGTTGATCATGCTATGCCCTACCTGGGTGATGACTGGTCCTATTTGGATGCAAAAACTCTTTAATAAGACAATTCAGAGGGCCTGATAAGATATCATACTAAAAAGATAGATCTATAAATATTGAATTCTAGAAGAACAAGTCTATCAGAGACTTTGTGGATAAGTTTTACCATAAGGCTCAGGTCCTAATCGGTTTTAATGTTATAAACAAATTAGATGCAAAGATTTTCATGCAGCATGCAGTAAAGCCATACCATGACTTGCAGCGTGTCATGATTCCAGCCTTTAATTGAACCATGGGAGCATTAGAGCT
Organism: Massospora cicadina; assembly: GCA_022478985.1. Taxonomy (NCBI): domain Eukaryota; kingdom Fungi; phylum Entomophthoromycota; class Entomophthoromycetes; order Entomophthorales; family Entomophthoraceae; genus Massospora; species Massospora cicadina. The sequence goes on from JAKSZP010004106.1 coordinate 110,580, forward strand.
TACAGATTATTTGAGACAGTGAGAAAGTTACTTTGACGCCCATAATTGGCCCAAAGAGCAATCAAAATTTCAATTTTTGGGAACTAAGAATACAAATTTGAATGAACAGGGAAAAAATTGGCTCATGAATCCAAAAAATGATCAGCAAACTTGGCTGATTACCTGTAATATTTGTGGCTGAAAGGACATTTTGCTAGCCAATGCTACAAATGAGTAGATATGAAACTCGGGGTCAATGTGGCCTTTAAGGTTACCAATGAAGAAAAGGGCTAAGAATCAGAAAAAGGACAGGTGGAGTAGAGACGGAATGCAATACTACCACCCATTATACCAAAAACATTCCTCACAATCTGAGCAAACTATCTGTGCCAGAATTAATTAAATCTAAATCCCTTGAATCATATAATGGCTGAAGATGTACATTTGGTCACAACTGGATCATGGAAAGGCCAAAATTCAAGAGAAGCTTCAGAAGAAGCCCAAATAGAGGTGGCTAAACCTTACGCTAAGCAAATTATGGACCATGGCCTTGATCCTTATACTATTCGCTCCTGTGATCTGCCCTCTTTAAAGGATGTGCAGGTCACAATTTCCATGCAGACTGTGGCGGAAATCTTCCCTAATATTTGTTCTAGCCTCAAATCACACATGGATTCAGGAAGATCTGAATCTATTCACCTATTAAAAAACTTCTGAACCCTACTCTGAGTGTACTTATGCCAATATTACTAACAATAAGGTCCTTGTTCAGGCCATTATTGATAGTGGCGCTCCTTTAAGTACCGTTAACACTAAGTTGGGAATAGCTCCAGATGTTGCCCATTATGAATAATATGGCACTGCGAGAAGTAATACTACTAGAGCACTTGGGGCATATATTGCCTTACCTATAAGGTTTGGACCTATAGTAGTATCCTCTCCAGCTATAGTTCTGCCTAATAAGAATTATGAGGTGCTTATTGGTACCAATTTCATGAGAAGATATAGAGTGTTTACTAGTCATAAGGATGACACCTTAACTATCCTGAACCAAGCCATCCAAATTTACTATATAAAAAATGCAAAATCGGGACTTAAATACCTAATCAGCTTATTAATTTGGCCTATCAGGACGAATTAATCTCCATCAAATACTCTAAATTGAAGTGCCGTGTCAAGCCCCTTCCAACGCAAATCCATGAGTCTAAGGACATACTCCTTTGAGAAAACAGAGAGCTAACTTTGAACTCTGGAATGCAGGAAATAGTACTGACTGGGCTAACAACTCAGATCCTAGAAGGCCTCTATGGAGAAGTTTATCAACCATGGTCCCAAGCTCGATTTGAACCTAACATAACACCCAGGAAAATTATTCCTGGGCATCATGAATTCAGTATTTTCTGCACAAACATTCTGAATCGGCCCATTTTCATCAAAAGGCCCCAAGTGTTGGCCTATCTCCATTTGATTCCTGTAATGAAGAGTGAATCTTTTCAAGAGTTTGGAACCCTGGATGAGCTAGGGCTTCCTGATGACGAGTTACAATATGTCCATAATGTCATACCTATGGCCAATTAGGGTCAGCTAAATGAACAGGAGAAGGACCAAGTTCAAGAATTATCTGAGAAATACTGAAAGGTATTTGCTAAGAATGATTTTGACTTGGGATGCACAAGAGGAGTAACCCATATGATAGATACTGGGAGCATATACCTATCCAATTTATACCAATTAGACATTCAATGACTGCTGAGGAGGTTGTATCAAAAGAGATTAAATAACTTCTTGACTACAGTATGCTATTACCATCCAAGAGTCCTTGGGCTGCACCAATTTTACTTGTAAAAAAGAAAGATGGAAGCAATAGGGTTGTTGTTGACTACCTTAAGCTCAACAACATTACAAAAAAGGATGTCTATCCTCTTCCACGTATTGAATATGCCCTAGATAGACTTGGGGGTGCCAAGTTCTTCTCAGCAATGGATTTAATTAGTGGGTATTGACAGATTGAGATGACCAAAGATGAGCGAGAAAAGTGCGCCATTATCACCCAGGAGGTGCTATTTCAACTGACAAGGATGCCCCTAGGACTCTGTAATGCTCCAGCAACCTTCCATAGAGCAATGGACACCATATTGAGCGATCTTAAATTATCATGTGTACTAGTATACCTAGAAAATATCCACGGTTTCAGTTGAACTTTCAATGAACACACAGAACATGTGGAAGAGTTCTTAAAAAGGGTAGCATCTCCAAAATTAAAGATCAATCCTTGTAAGCGTCAATTCTTAAAAGACTAACTGGAGTACCTTGTTTTTATAATTGATAAAGAAGGTCTTCTGCCACAACCAGCCAAATTGGAAGCAATATATAAAATGAAGAGGACTCATTCAAAGCAAGATATTAAAGTATTTTTGGGTATGATTGGGTACTATTGTCATTTATTGCTGACTTGTCTAGAATCAGAGAACCCTTGTTTTATCTAATTAAGGATAAGCTTTATTTTGAGTGGAATTCTGCCTGCCAGGAGGCATTTTACTGGCTTCATTTGCCCTATTAGTCGCATCAGTATTGCGTTGTCTTCATTTTGACTGAGAGTTTATTGGTCAGACAGATGCGTCAATAACAGAAGTGGAGCTGTTTTGTCCCAAGTTGGAGAGGATGGCAAAGAGCATCCAGTAACCTATGCTAGCTGGACTTTATATGCCCATGAGAGAAATTATATGGTGACATAAAGGGAATGTTTGGCAGTTATATATGCCTATAAACAGTTTCAAGTATATCTTCATGGACGCATTTTACCGTGGTTACTGATTATGCATCAATAAGCTGTCTTAATCGTTTGTAGGAGTTATAATGACGTTTGGTTTGGTGGGTACTTAGGCTATAGGCTTATGACTATACTATCAAACATCATAAATGGTGCTAAGCATCATAATGCTGATTGCTTGTCTTGTATGCTCATTGTAGCAACTCTCTATCAGACTGCAGATGCTTTGTTCCATAAAATGGTTAGTGAGCTTTTGCTGATGAGCCAAAAGCCGTGCAGAAAATTCTCTCCAAACTAAGAAATGACACCCTCATTAAAAAGGAGTTTTTTCAGGTTATTTGTGGGAAAAAGTACCTATTTCCCCATCCCCAGCCCAAGCAGATATAGTTATGGCTTCTCATAAAGCCACCGGCCATGTAGGCTTCAGGAAAACAAAAGAGCAACTAAAGCAACATTATTATTAGAATTAATGCATTTCATTATCCATGAAACATTGAGTTGTTTACAAGAGTGACAAGGGAAAAACCCAACCAAAAAGCTACTTTATATCAGCTTGTTTGGCCCAAATTTGCTTAGCATAATATATCTATAGATGTGGTTGGACCCCTACTGATTAGCAATGCAAAAGCCAAATATATTATTGTGACAATCAATAACATAGCAAAATGGGTAAAAGCCAAGGCTAGTAAAGACTTAGGAGCCTTACCACAGCTAAAACTATCTTGGAGCAAGTTATTTATCAGCACAAATGTCTTCAATTCATACTAATGGATAATGGCACAAACTTCACCACAGTTATTATCCAGAAACTCAATGAGTTAATGGGAGTGCATGGTGTTCTTTCAACTCCATACCACCCAGAAACAAATGGTGCAATGGAACGAGTTAATGGAACACTTGTCAATAACCTAAGGAAGTTGACTTTCCAAAAGCTCTCCAAATGGAGTACATTTCTAAGTTCAGCCATTTTTTCCTATAACATCTCTTACCATTCAGCCATGAAGATGCCTCCTTTTCAACTTCTATATGGGAAAAATCCTGATTTACCGCCATTGTTATATTCTTTGCTACAAGAGCCCTTAGAATTAAGCTATTCTCAGTACATTGAGTGGCTTGCAGAGACCATAATCAAACTGCAAGCCCAGACTTTTGATAATAGCTTTGAATTTCATAAGGCCCGACATGCAAAAGATCAGGAAAATTGGAGCAATCTTCCCAAATTCGCTAATGTTGATGAGGTTTTAATTTTGTAATACCCATGGTTCAGGCTGAACTCACAAGTTAAATTGCATTTGGGTCATTCCATTTGATGTAATTGAGAAAATGTTGAACATCACCTACAATATTAAGGAGAAAAATTTTGGGCATGTCTATAATCATGTCCATGCTAGTTCCTAAGAAGATTTAAAAAAGAGGGCAATTAGAAGAAAAGAAAAGAAAAATAAGAACACATGATTATAGGAAAATAATAAATATGTGAAAAAAAAGAATAATATTAAAAACAAAAAATATAATATGTAGAGGGAGGATACCCCAGTGGTAGAGTATGGACCCTCTACCACTGCCTCCCGAGTTCAATCCCAGTAATGGACTTTGGGTAGGGGACGATTTTGACTGTGTTGGTTTTGCGCACCAATGCCCTGAACTGAGATAGAAAATAGCAAAGGCGGTCCATGGAGTTCCTGGCCTATCATATGCCATGCATGGAGGTTTTCCAGGTTTTATCCTCCTTTCCCATTTTCTTCAATTCCCTAATTGGTGCGGTATCATCCTCAGGTCAGCCCACCTCAAATAAAATCTAAAATTAAAAAATATAATAAATAGAGTATATAATTAAAAATAATATACAATATATGATAGTAATAAAGAAATAATATATGCAATCAAAATTTAAAGCAAAAATAATTAATCAGTAAGGTTTTTATTCCTCTGCTTCAAGGAGGGGAGATGACTCGGGACCTGATTCCTCAGCTTTGTGCACCAAATCAGCCCAATCTAGTTTCTGGGTGACAAGGAAAAGGGCTGTAGCAGCTTAAAAACCAGATGCACTGCATGCTAGTTGTACCCAATATCCAGCGAATGATTGTGGTGGAGGCACAAAACTGTTAACCATGATCTGATTGAGCCCACTATTGGGTGGAAAACAAATGCCTAGAAGAAGACAGTTAACTAAAAATTCGTCTGGTACTGGTACATTTCTGGGTTGCCAATCAAACATGGCAAACTGGGTTTTCCACCAATTGATAAGGGGGGCATGCAACAGCCAGCCTAAGAGCATCCAATTGGGAACAATGCGAGTAAGATGGCTGAGTAAGGATATTTTTTGGAATATATTAATCCGCACTATCTTGATGTAAAGCCTTGAAAGCTGCCCAAAAAGCTGAGTGAAAACAAACATCCTAAACTTCAAGGGTATTTAAACCCAAGGATGAAGTGAAATTTGGCCTATTTTTAGTGTGGCTGGACCAGGAACTGAGGACCTCCTCTACAAAGCTGTCAACTTGGACAAAATCTTAAGGTCATACAGTCATATCCTCATCAAGTAAAATACAAATGGGGTTATATAGCTGCTCATATCCAGACCTTGTTTCTTCAAAAAGCTGCCCTAATGTATATAGATGGTTGAACCCAGAACCACATTATACACTTGAGTCATCAGGAAATCGCTGAGGGCGAAGGTAAACTCTGCCAGAAGATCACCATCCCAAAATATAGATTGCAGTAAAAAATTTGGCTCTTGAGGGTTAAAAATGCGCCCAAAAGTGTCTGCTGGAAGGATAGTGGAAGAATGCAACCAAAATTTGTACCCTACCAATCCTTGAGTAAGCTCAATTGCATGGTTAGTATCCTTCTCAACAATAGTTCTGGGCTGTGTAGATGTCATTAACGTTGGAATGGAAACAAGTTGATCAAACTGAGATGCCTGGAGGGAGCCTATGAACATATGCATCTGCATAGTTTTGTTTAATTGATTAAAATGATGAGATTTTATTGAGAAAAAGGTACAAAATTGCGGTAAGCCGATGAGATACTGTTTAAAAACATTGAAGATAAAATTGGGAAAAATCAGGATTTATATTCCAGTAAAGTGGGGGAAGTGTTAGATTTTGATGGTTGACTTGAAAATAAACCCTTCAAGAAAACCAACAATGCTGATATATTATTATTATTAATTGGTCCTTTTATCCTTCCCAATTTATATGCATAATCTGATAAATCAGATTTACCTTAAAACCGCCTTGATTTTTTTTAGACAAAATAATTATTGTAGCTAATAATAGCTATGATATAATATCATTATGGCCAATCATGAGATCAACTGGAGTGAACCAAGTGAATTTATGGCACAAACATAATTGGAAAATTGAATCTATTACATTTTTGATTAATAAATTCTAAATTTTATGTACGTCATTTATTGTAAGCATTATGATAGTACTTTCACATGGATGTTCAAATAGGGAGTACCTAGTACTATTGAGAGGCCTGCCAGCGTCCCACTTAGGGGTGCATCATTATTTAAATTTCATATGTTTTTATTTTCCCCATTTAATGTATTTTTTCAGCTGTATGACAAAACGTAATTGGGCTGGTTGAGAGGAAACTGTACACCACTGAGGTGCTAGTATTAAGCCTAAAAATCTTCCCAATTACAAGAATAGTAGTGCCTCCAATTGGGCTGAAATGATTATAATTAGTTAATTCAAAGGCCAAATTAACTTAGTGATATTTTTAATAACCTCTGTCATAATCCATAGCATATTGGCATGGTTTTAATGAACTCATTTAATAGATGAGCACGGCCAGAAGATGCCCTAGAGGTATAAAATACCAGCTCCTGACCCTAAAATAAAATCATCATTTTTCCATTTAATCATATTTTTGTCTTATATTGTCTTACATTAATTTGATCTTTATATTAAGAAGTGTAGACAAGCATCCAGGGGAGCCTGTCATTATTACCTGAGTCTGGAGAGTTCCCAATCAGTGAGGGAAAAATTACAAAAGATGAGATCAACAGAATCAATTACTATTGTTTAGCTTTGTGAGCTTCTGAATAGGTAGGAAATACTGTAAGACACATAGCATATATGAGTATATACCATCCAAAACTCTTCCCTACTTTAAGCAAAAATATGTTTACTAAGCGAGATAATTCTCAAAATTTGACAAGAGATTTGAGGTGATCTAGTTTTGATTATACTAATAGATTGGGAGAGACAAGGAACCCATCTATAAGTTAATTTTGACAGAGTTTTTGTTTTCTTGAGGGGTTTACTATTTTAATCCATTATTCAAAAATTGATAGCTCTCAAATGTCAAAATTTTTAATTAGGCCTGTAGTGCTACAGAAGGAAGGTTTAGGGATATATGATTCCTTGATACATTTTTCAAGAGAGTAATTGATCAAATTATAAAGATACTGGAAGACTTTACTTTTGCCTTAAGATTTTTCTATGTTATCTATCAGAAACCCAAGAACAATGATAATATCACTATCATCAGGTGCTAGGACTATTGATTATTTATACATAATTTAGTATAGTTATTTTATATGGCTTCATATATATGTTGTGGACTGTTTTAGAAATCTTAGGAGGGCAACAACTATCCAGGGTAAACCTTTTCCTTTGTTTTCAGTGTCTATAACTGAGATAATTTAATACTAAATTATCAAATCTCTCATATTAAAGCTTATAGCTAAGGACAATCTATTTTGAATTTTGAAAATCCAAGGTCAACAAAACCAATTTTTTATTAAATCAAATGTTCACCATAGATATAAAAAATTAGTAAATCTAAGAACCAATATGGCTAAACTATATTAGAATAAATGGGGTTTAAATATAGCAGCAAACCGGGAAAGAATCACTGTAGTCCTTTAAACTATCTAGGGTACTAAAGCCTGTATATATTGAAATGGTGTCATTGACCCACTATACTTATTTTACCTATTTTTATTCATTAATCCCATTATAATTTGACAGGAAAAATATAATCTTTTTGAGGAAAAACATTATAGACTAAATCTCAAATAAGTATTATTCTAAGATTACTTTATAGCTTTACTATAACAATAACATTTCTTTTATATATAGTTTTAATTATATCATAAGTTCTAATCTAGTAATTATAAAAGTTTCACTTCTGCCTTAATTCATTTACTTTTTTATTGCAGATTTACCGTAATAAATATATTTAAAAAGCAATAAGATAGGAATCTAGTTGGCTTATCTCATACAAAGTTCATAATCATCTTCTTTTTCATAACATAAGCGTAACTTTTGTGCCTACCCAAGGGCTTAATTGTCATTTAAAATGTCAACATAGAAAAAGAGTTGTATAGATTAATATAAAATAGGTAATTATTAGTTCACAATAAAACTGTTCATGTTGTAGGTTGCATCCCACCAGGCTAAAGCGTGGGAAAAACCCAGATATTCCCAGCTTCTAGAAATCTGATAGAGAAATTCTGTGATAATTTCTTGAAAAAACTTAATAATGAAACCAAACTAGGGAAAAATGTAGTGCAGCAGAAATATCTCTTCCAAGCCTCTCGTCACCAGTTGGGGACCTTATGAGTTCACTCTCTCTGAATCTCAGTCAGCATCCATCCAACAGGTTGAGATTTGGGGGTAAGCAAGACCAAACTAGTCTCCTATCACCTTTGTGGTCATCTTGAAGTTTGTCCCCTTTTGGTGGTATACCAGAAACTGGTATTAGTGTTTATGGGTTCAAGGCTGTCAATCTTCTCAGTTTTATAGATTAAACATTAACCAAAGTATATAAATACTGATGCAATAACTAAGCTATTTTTGTAAAAGTGATGAAGTACATTAGAAATTTAAACCATCACATTTGAATTGTTGCCAAAAATATAAAGCGCACTGAATAGTCATAGTCATAAAAGATCAGATATTTTAGGCACAGAAGCCTAACTTATCCCAGCATCAATGGCATGTCAAGAGACTAAGTAATAAATTTATGATTCAATTTTCATTTTAATGTGTTTATTAAGAGTCCAGTAATGTGAACTTATACTACCACTAAAAGCATAAAAATCCTTACATATTCTGACAATTTGAGAGCTTCATGTATAATCAAATTGTTTTTACATTACCCTCACCAAAAATGAGCTTATTTAGGATCAACCTGAGTGTTGGTTTAAATGCTGGCCTGTATAAATGTGCTTCACCTTGGTAGGAAGTGAGGAGTGTAATATTTGAAAATCTAGAGGTACTAAGAGAATTGACATCTACCATGGAAATTTCTTAATGTGCGCAAGTGGTCTCAAACATTAAATTATATGACAGTCATACCAACTCCATCTCCACCATTTTAGGCCAAATGAACTGATGTGGAAGGTGAAAAGATTGGATTTGTTTGGCACAATAGCTGCCCCACATAATGAAGAGATGATAAGATCCACAGCTCATTAAAGTAAGTTTGATTCTATAATAAAACAGCCAGGTCTACCAATGGGCCCAAACTGTTACTCAAAATGCAAACCTATGCTAAAAAAGTCTTCTTAATCAATTGGCAAAATAGGGGCAGTGCAAATTTAGTAAAAGATTGCTAGAAATGCAGGCCATTATTTTAGAAGGCTATATTTACCAGTCAGCCTGCAAGCTAGTCCCTTGTGAATTCTCAAGCCTTTTCATGGAACCTCAAATTACATTTATCATTTTTCATGCTTTTTTGTGAAGTGAGTACTATTTCAAGGTGATTAATTTAATTGTTGTCAGTTGAGGCCTCTTTTTCCCAATATGAGATTTTTGAGGGAAACATAGACCTTTCTCACAATCCCTATGTACAAATGACTCTCAATATTTATCTTTCACAAAGCTACATATTGAAGAAAAGTCTCAATTAGTGCCTTTACACCTCAAAGTACTGAACTGTACCATCATAATCCCTCAATTTGAGGGGGTGGTGTAGCATCAGCAATCATAAATTATTTTTTTATTTTATTTAACCAAGGCAAGCTGACCAGGGGACAGGCATTACTGAAAGAAAGAAAGAAATGACATGAAACCTGAACAGGGTCAACTCTGTCGAAGAAAGTTTTTCCACCTCTGGATTGGGACTCAAATTTTTCTGGTTACATCATGGGTAAGGTTTTCATGTTATTAGACCTACTAACCGCCAATAGCTTCCTTTGGCTGGCACCCCGATTGATGTGCGAAGGGTGGGAATTGAACCTGCAACCTTCAGGTTAGTAGCTGTACGCCCTTACCGACTCACCTTCTACCCCCTAAATTATTTTATTGTTGAGATTTAGGTAATTTGCTGTACCTATGGTTGCAAGCCCATAGCTCTGATGAGAACTAACTGTTTAATTGATGATATTAGGATATATTCAATATAGCTATAAAATCTGCCAAATGAAGTTGAATATTAGACTCTTTATTAAAGCTTAAATTATACTTCAAAATTTGTAGATATTGTCTTGGAGGTACTTCAGTGGAATCTCCAAAAAAATGAAAGTTTGGAACAAATAAATAAGAGGTATTCACATGAAAAATAAATGATGTTTTTTATTAGAATGATGTAATATTTATAGGTTTTGTAGAGGCTCGCCTTTAATCTGAACATTTCAATCTTTAAGAAAAATTCTTCTGAAAGTACATGATTGAGTTAGCATGATCGTTTTTGAAAAACTATTTGAGATCAAATTTCACTTTTTACCCTTCAGCGACCAGCAAAGGAATATTTGGAGTAATAAATTCAATAACAGAAGAAATTGGTGAATTCTTGAAACTTATCCCTCAAGATTTGATCATGGATGAGTATGAGGCCTCAGAAACCTAGGATGAGTATGATGTACAACTATAACGGTATCAACATGAGCAATGGAATACTCAATCCCTTTTCAGAAAATGGCTTAATAAGAACTGACCAATTTATTTATAATTTCTTTTGCCACCAGGCTGAGAATGGTAATACATAACATAATCTCCAACCTGATACTCAGACAAAGCGGGCTTATGTTGGTTACTCCAAAGGGTCTACTTTTTGTAGTGCTTTTAAATGACTCCATTGCTTGAGCCTGGGGGCATATAATTTTATTGGCCAGATTTCTCATAACCAAATTGAGTTCTTTGGAAACAATTGCTACCAAGTATCACTGAACACTCAAGGGAACTGAAGGATCTCACCAATAAATACACTTGAAAGGAGACATGTTAAAATCTGAAGAAGACTGATCTGGTAGGTGAACAAAGCAATAAGTAGAAAAAAGCTTCACCAAAGAGGTCTGAGGAGCCATCTTTTTAAGAATAGTAAAGACATTGATGCGCTTAATGGCCCCATTAATGGATTGATGATAAGGAACAACGAACTGTTGGGCGATATTAAACAATTATAACGGTTCTTGTAGATTTTGAAAGTAATATAAGTTCCTTTATCTAACACAAGGGCTTTGGGACACCCATGTTGAGAGATGATGTGATATAAGGACAAGGTAGTTGCCTTACCCAAAGGGAGTAGCAATGTATATAGCCTTGAACCATTTATTAAATGGCCAATGGCCAATGACCATGATATTGTATTGGTGTCCATGCAATCCCCAAGGAAAAGATTCTATGACATTATACTTACCACTCAAAAGACTCAGTTGGTGGGATCACTTAATGTTGGTAAGTTGGGTTAGCAGTACCATGGCTTTACAGATGAGACATGCATCAAAAGTTTTCTCAATGAAGGCAGTCATCTTAATCCAATAATATCAAGTCCTTAATCACTCCTGAGTTTTCTTCAAGCCACTATGACCTATTTGGCTATGTCTTTCCATAATAGCGTTAAACTGCAAATTTGGGTGAAAAAAGGTATTCACTTGAAGCCATCTTTTCTATCCAAAGACCCCTCTTGAATCATAGTATCCTTAGTAATAGTCTTAATGAAGGTTCGATTTTCTTCAGACCTTTATCCCACAGCTCAGGTCTTTCAATTAGATCTATAATCGTTCCTCCTTCTTGGGATCTTATATTGACACAGGCACTGACACAGCCCATCAGCATTCTGATGTTTGGTACCAGAACAATGAACAATCTTAGTCGTAATTTTGCAACTATAATGCCCAATGAAACAACCTCCCATCCAGGTCCTTCGTACCTTGCAGCCATTTTAGAGAGTAATGATTGGTAACAATAGAAAAATGATTGCCGTATAGGAAGGGTCAGAAGTGTTTGGTTGTCATAATTACAGCTAGGTAATCCCTTTCAGTTACACTGTAAGTTCTCCCAGCCTTAGATAAGATTTTGCTGTAGTAGGCCACAGGATATCAATTTGATTAATATTACACCGAGATATAATAGTCCCAATAGATACTTTACACGCGTCAGTATCCAAAATAAAAGGCTTATCAAGTCAAGTATGGATTAAGACAGGCGCTTTGGTTATAGTGGTTCTTAAGGTAATTTGAGTATTAGTCCTGAGAAAAAATCCATTCAAAGGGTATTATATTTTGTAGAAGATAAAATAGAGGCTCAGCTAAATCAGCAAATTTAATTATAAACTGTCAGTAATAGCTGACCATACCTAAGAAGACCTGAATTTTACGCAAAGAGGCTGGAGGAGACAATCAACTAATGGCCTCAATTTTATCCAGAAGAGGCTGAATCCAGTTAAACTAAAATTTTGTGCCCCAAGAACTCCATCTCATGATGGAAAAAGAAACATTTAAAAGGTTTGAGCTTTAGTGAAGAAATCTGATAGTCTAAAACTTTATGTAAGTGGTCCAAATGCATAGTAAAAGACTTTAAAAACATGTTATTGTCATCTAATTATACTAAAACACAGGTCAGTTTTAATTCTCAAAGCATCTCATACATGACCTCTTAAAAGTGGCCAGAGATTTACTATCCTTGAGGCATATGAGTTGGTTTGTAAAAGCCCTCATTAGAAATAATTGCACATTTGGTCCAATCCTTCGGGAATAACTCGTTCTACCAATAACCACAAGCCAAATCCATTGCAGAAAACTAACTAGAGCCAGCCAGCAACAGGAGGGAGTCATCAATCCTGAGTAAAGGGTAACTTTTAAAGCGAGTAATTGCATTTATCCTACAATAATCCATAACCACCCGGTGAGAATTATCCTTTAATTTCACCAGTAGCAACGGTGAAACCCAAGTGTTGGAGGGCTTTAATAATCTGGTTACAACAATCAGTTCAATTCTTTGGTAACCTGCGCTTCCTCAGCCTTAGATTTAATAGAGTTAGCGCAAATTAAAGGATGCTCCCCAGTCTCAACAGCATGCATTACTTCCTTTAATTTTCTAGAATCCTAAGTTTCTTCAAAAAATTGGATTTTTTATCCAGTAATTGGTGTAATAGTTTTTTCTTAGTCCCCAGTAAGTTACTATTCAATCGCCAGACCTACATTAAGAATTTCCTGATTGTATTCCAATCCAAAATAATTTTAAAATCCAAAAAGTATTAACATCATAAATCTGAGCTTGGGTAATAATTTAACATAGGCTATTGGAGCCTTTTGATCCAAAGTTTTTGGTTCAGTAGTAAATTTCACCAATAAGATGGGTAATGTTCCACAAAAGGCATAGTCTAATACCCTGGGACAGGGAATATTTCTTTAACATAAGGGTTTTAAACACCCTGGAATTTCAATAAATGGCCCTTTGGAATGAAATGCAAAAAGGTTCCAACAACAACTTGAGATTTGGGGGAATACCCACAGTATTGGGGGAGAAAATGGGCATACCTTCCTTAATATCAGCCGTCTTGGGTGGTAGAGTAAACCAGAGGTCCTTCAACATGATGCTGAATAGAATAGGGCCTCTTTACCCACTTTTTTACCGCTATTGGTGCCCAACCCAAAAGGGGAGCCACCACGCATCTTTATTTGCAAATAAGCCAAACAAAGGGATTATCATAATAAAAAATTTCTGATATATTTCCTATGTTATCAGCCTAGGAAGCCATATCTGATAGTGAGGAAGCTTTGGGAAACTTTTGTCCAGCGCCCACTTTACTGGCAGACCATGGCAAGGTTTCATAGAGTGGGGCATCAGCAGCATGTGACATAAGGAGGAAGAGTGGTGTGTTTTTTTTGGTAATGTGACCTGCGGTGTCCATTGCCTCAACGTATTGAGCAAGTTGATGCTAAGCAAATGTGATGAGAGCTGGAGCACAAACAATCTACTTAATGTACTGGCAGGGCTTGGTATAGTTGGGATTAAAAATCAATGTTTTTGCTAATTTCTTAACCTTATCAAACAGATAAACCTGATGCTTAACATGATGAATTTGAGCATGTTCAAATAAAAGTTCTGGGACCCAATACCCTAAAAATGATAGAGAGGAGTCGGGTAATTAGTGATTCCATCAAATTCCTGTAAAAATTGGGTCCCCAAAATAAGTTCTTAACTCAAGTTAATCAACACAATTTCGGGTACTGTAAAAGTTAAATTACAAATCTTAAAAGGAATTGCCAAAAAGGCTCCAATTGACTGCATACTCCGGGGTCTTGCAGTTCCATACTCTATTAATGTTAAAAGTTGCGCGTAAGTTTGATCGGTTGGTCAGCTTAGAGGTGACTACATTTACAGGAGAACTGGTGTGAATGATAGCCTTAGAATTGGCCTGATTCACTCTGAGATCAGTGTGAGTAATCACACTTCTATATTTAGAGAGTAGCACCAAAAAGGAGGGCAATGCGTAGGAAGTATGTACATCTTTATATACTATGCAGGGCTATGGTCCCCCTGGTTTATACTTAAATTCTCCATCAAGATGATAAATCTTATTGTAATTGTCTTCCTTTTCCTTCTCATCTACCTTCTTCTTAAAACAGTGGTATTTGGTATGGAAGTATTAGTGACAATAGTTACAAATGAATATCTTAAGAGCTTTTGGACACTTAATTCACTTTAGAATGACTAAGTTTCAGGGAATTAAGGATTTGGGGTTTTATTAGAAAATTGAGGAGGCAATTCCAACAAAGCCTACTTTATGTCCAATATACTTTGAAAACTCTTCTTCACACTGATATGGTAGACTTGAAACTGCGTCTGAGAAGAAAAATCAGATATAACGGCAGTAATAGCATCATTGGGATTTAATAACCACAGACAACCAAGGTATGTGCATTCAAATAGGACCAATGCTCAAATTCCTTAATAAATTTCATCGCAAAATGACTTTATACCCATGAATCATGTTTTGGGAGGATAAGGTTTGCTCACTCTAAAATTCCTTCAACAGAGCCTTTTTGACTTGAGACCAAGTAGATCTAAGGAGTGTATCTATAACTCTCCTGTGTCCAGCGTGGAGGTGCATGGCGCACAAGGCCAACGGCAGGAAACTATTCATTAGTACAAAAGTTATCAAAGACCCACATAGAGTGCCTGAGTTTAAGTAACTTAGATATGAAAGGTAATAATATAAGAATTTAACCAAAAGGATTCTTTGTGGTGCACGGATGGATAAGATTTAGGCGTTCTAGGTTGGAAGGAATCTGGGCGGCCCAATGGTGCATGGGCGGAGAGACTTACTTTTGTAAAAATTAAGTGGTTAATGTTGCATGAGACCTCCTCATAGAGGTCCATGCACCGGAATATCTAAGATAACATAAATAAACGTTGTACTAAATGGGTGTTTATTGTAAGGGAGAAGTTGACCAAAAGTGGAGATTGGTCTTGACATGGGAAATTTAAGGAAATTTGGGCAAATAGTCAATCGAGGGAAGCAGGTCTAAGCTGAGGCATGCCAATAGGTGCACGCTTCCATCAGGCAAAATGATATATTGGGTAATCAACTGAACTCAGGTGATTGATTGTAAAAATGGCCAACCTGAGCTGGAAAGTGTGAAAACCAAATGGGGTTTGAAACCCAGTTCACCCAAAAACCAAAGCAAACCATTTTCAGTTGTAACAATAATTTTTGTTTTAATGCCCCTACTCTCATACAGGGGTGAGCTTTGCTTGCTTCCATAGGACCAACTTGGGTATATTTTGGCTCTACCCAACGTTGGTCTATGGTATGCTTGAGGTCAGGGAGGCCTGCTAACTTAACCTTCTTGGCCTCCCTACAAGAATCTTTGTCTCTAACTTTGGTCCCAAGGATGATATCATTTTCAAAAAATGACTTACCCTCTCCTCCAGATGGGGCTCAACCCCCCTCCAGTGGCTTGCGCCAGGGAAAAGTTCTTGTGGGCTGGGGCCAACTTCATTGCAGCAACAGTTTGTTTGGTTTGAGATCCAGCATCCTTGGGGTAAAGTGCTTATGGAAAGCTCAAATCAGGTATTGGGCATGCACACAGTCACGTGCTGGTACCTAACTGTTCTCTGCAGCATTAAAACCCTTCCAGGATACTGTACTCAAGCCTTCTTTTAACACGGTGGGAGGCTACTATTTCATCCACTTCCCACTCTGGCGCCCCATCCACGAGATAAGCCTTGGGATTCTTAGGTAGGGGGCCCTCAAACAGCACCACTTTGCTCTCATGAAAGACAGAGAAGATCTAAAACAAAGAGGGAAGATTCAACTGGTATGAGGCATGGCCCACCTTTCTAACAATGCGATAAGGACCAATCCTCTTTAGTCCCAACTTTTTGAATGGCTGCTTGATAGGGATGTTATGAGCATCAAGCATCACGAGATCCCCTTCCTTATACGCTGGGCCCACTCGTCGCTTACCATCAGCATTCTCCTTATATATTTGCATTGCCATCTCCAAACACGTGAAAACCCCCTGGTGGACCTTCTTGATTGTCTTGGCAAAGTCCACCACCACTTCAACCTTAGATCCACAGCTGGGCTCCATTTTAAAGGCCGGGTAAAAACCATGATTGGCAAAAAAGGGGAACAACTGATTGAAGAAAACGAAGTGCTGTTGTAGCTAAATTGGGCTATAGGAAGGTGAGAAAACCAATCTGAATAATCCGCGGTGGTGTAACACCGCAGAAATAGCTCCAAACACTGTTTCACTCATTCAGTCTTCCCATCTGATTGGGGTGATAGGCAGTTGAATGGCAAGGGCGAATATATAGATTCTCAAATACCTCTTCCCAAAAGATGAGATAAACTGGGGTCCCCAGTCATTGATAATTTCTTGAAAACCCCATGATGCGCAAACGCATGAGTGACAAGGAGCCTAGCCATCTCAGCCGCGGTTATTGTCATTCTGCAAGAAATAAAGTGGGAGAACTTCTTAAAACAGTTGACCACCACCATGATGGCATCATAGCCATCAGAGACAGGTAATTCCGCATTGAAATACACTGATAGGGAAGTCTAGGGCCCATCAGCCTTTTGGACTGGTTCTAACAAACCCGCTAAATGTTGACGATTTGGTTTCATTTGATTTCAGATCAGGCACTCTTTACAATACCATCCTATTTGAGCAGGTAAGAATTCAAAAGTAGGTGCGTTGTATTAAATCCAAGGTATTTGCAACCCAGGATGACCAACGGTGATTCCGTCATGATGGTACCAGTTGATTTTTAGGCGCAGTGGCCCATCAGGAACCCATTGGCGCCCCTGAAACCACACCATCTCATCCTTTATGTGATAAACCCTGGTTAGATCCTCCTGATTTAGCGCGCTCTTAGCAAGAACTATAGTATATTTGACTGATAATGGCTGAGAAAGGACTACCTTCCTGAACATACTGTATTCCTCTGCATTTTCCAGAGGTGCAAGCGCTGGCGTGCTGGCCCTGGAAAACAAGAAGTCTAGATAAAATCTTCCCTGACAGAGTCATCAACTGGGTGTTATGGACCTCTACCTCCTTTGGATCAGGAGCTAAAGCAAAATTGTGGCTCAAAGCATCTGCCAACACATTCTCCTTGCCCTTGATGAACTCATAAGAAAATGCAAATTGGGCAAGGGTCTCATGCCAATGGGCCTGCCATGGGGTTAGGACATGAGGAGCGCGGTAGTACAGCAAGGCACAGTGAATGTACATACACAGAAAGGTTGGAAGGAGCCGTGCAAGTGGTGACGCCAAAAAGTCAGAGCCTCCACCACTGCTAGTAACTCTTTGTCATAAACATGTAACTCAACTCAGGCAGAGACATCTTCCTAGAAAAATATCCCACCGGATGCTCTATCCCATCTTCGCCTACTTGTAATAAGGCAGCCGCTAAGGCAAAGTTGGTGACATCAGTAGACAAAATGAACTCCTTTGAAGGGTTGACATGGCGAAAGATGGATGTGGAAAACATGGTGCACTTCACTGCTTGGAAAGCACCCTCCAAAATGGGGGACCACCGAAGCACCTTTGCACTGCTAGCCTTATACAGAGGCACTGCAACCTCGGAAAGATTGATTGTGAACTTCTTGAGGAATGTACATGTCCCCAAAAAACTCCTCAATTTCTTGACTGAGTGGGGGCGGGCCACTCACTAATAGCCTTCTCCTTGTCTGGAGTTATCATGTGTCCTTGGTCAAACATTACATTACACAGAAATGTGACCTGGGACTTAAAGAATCCACATTTGCTGATCTTTAGCGTAAGGTGGACCGCTATTAACCTCTTTACCATTTGCTGAAGGTGTACTGCATGTGACTCATGATCAGGTGAAAACATCAGGACATCATCCATGTAGGCAACCGTGCATACCCCAACAAGTCCCCAAAAGAAGCATTAATGCGGCGTTAAAAGATAGCAGGGGCATTTTTAAGCCCAAAGGGCATGACCTGAAACTGATAAAATCCCTTTTCTGGTGCAGAATGCAGTTAACCACTCCTGCCCCTTCTTTATCTGGATCTGATTGAACTCATTGAGGCAATCCAGTTTGGAGAAGACTTTAGCCTTCTCCACATAACGCGCAATCTGTGAATCCAAAGGGATGGGATGGAGGTCTGGTACAATATTATTTAGATTCCTGTAATCTACACAAGGGCATAACGTTCCATTGGCCTTTTCCACAAAGAGAAGTGGGGAGCAAACAGGGGAGGTACGCTGAAAAATCGCGCCTTTGGCTAACTGCTCCTTCACCCACACGTCTAACGCCTCTTCCTCCTGAACAGTCAATGGTTAACTGGGAGAAGATATATGCACCAGATCCACAGTGAGCCTGAAGTCACAATAGAACTTAGAATGATCAGGTAGTGCTTTAGCTGAAGCTGTATCAATAGAAGTTTCCAAACCCTCCAAACAAGAAGGTAGGGGAACCTCCACAAGGGACTTCAGCTTTGGGGCGAGACTGAGGGTGTGAATGTTGAGCCAGTGGGGCAAATCGACCTGGACGTTAACCGCAGACAAAGGTACAGATAATGTGCGACCATTTTTTAATGTGATGGAGAAGTATTTTCTTTCAAGTTAATCCTGACATAAAACTTTCGCCATCTTTCTACAAAAATAATGGGGTACAAGGAGTCTTTAATAGCTTGAAAGTGGTTGGAAAGATGATATTTACCAGCTTGGTAGTCCACTGGACCCAAATATTCAGCGTTGGAATACCCTGGGAAGCCCTCCTCTAACTAGACCACCTGGTACGTAACTCAACTCAAGGTATTCGGCTAAACTTTGGTTCATAAGTTTTCAGAAGCTCCAGTATCCACCAGAATAATGGTGCTGACTTTCCCTAAAGGGAGAAAAAGGTAGCAGTCAATAGAAAATACCCCAAATGGTCTTTATTTAAAGCAGAAAATGCCAGTACATCACCAACTAACTCTTCTTCTGGCATTAACATGTCGCCCTGGTATGTTTTAAAATCAAAGAATGGAGAGGGATATTTGGCTACTCTTACTGCTGAGGCCACATATCCTACCATATCTTCAGCAGGGGCATAAAAATTAGTATATTGTAGATGCAGCTTTTTTATAACCTCCTGAGTGCTGCGTACATGGAAGAGGTCAAACGGGGATTTTATGGAGTGATTTGATACACAAGAGTAGGCTCCATATCTGAGCCATGAGAGAGCAAATATGGTTCAGAGGTATATGGGATTTTCGTTATAGAACGCATTTTTATATGCGAATAACCCTATTCCCATAACAGCAACGGATTGCCTGACATCTTTATAGCCATCACCCCCAGGCTCATCTGCGAAGATTCCATCAGCACCATCTGAATGTGCTGTTAAAGTAAAATTTGTTTGTTTATATTGATTTTGTAAATTTTGGCAAAAAGTCGGGGAATCATGACTTCTGGACCATGAAGCATCTGTATCCACCAGGTACAAGCATGAAGGGTGGGTATTTTCCAGTTGGAGGCATCCAAAATAACGCCTTAAATGCTCCAACCTTTGGGAAAAGGAGGAAACAGTGATGCAGCTGACCACAGCTGAAGTCCAAAACTGGCGCACACCATTTATGCTTTATGAAGGTCCCAACCAGAAAAGTTTGTTCACATAAAGTAAAGGGTTGGTCGACTAATGTAAGGAGTGTATCTATAACTATCCTGTTTCCAATGTGGAGGTGCACGATGCACAGGGCCAACGCCAGGAAACTAGTTGCTAGTACAAAAGTTACCAAAAGCTCCGCAGAGGGTACCTGAGCTTGAGTAACTTTGGTAGGAAAGGGATATCCAAAGGAGAATTTAACCAAAAGGATTCGTTGTGGTTCATGGAGGGATAAGATTTAGGCGTTTGAGGTTGGAGGGAACCTGGGCGGCCCAATGGTTCTTGGCGAAGAGACTTACTGTTGTAAAAATTAAGTGGTCAATGTTGCATGAGACCTCCTCATAGAGGTCCAAGCACTGGAATATTCAAGATAACATAAATAGATGGTGTATTAAATGGGGTTTATTGTAAGAAAGAAGTCACCCAACAGGGGAGATTGGTCTTGACATGGGAAATTTAAGGAAATTTGGGCAAATAATCAATTGAGGGAAGCAGGTCTAAGCTGAGGCGTGCCAATAAGCGCATGCTTCCATCGGGCAAAATGCTATATTAGGTAATCAACTGAACTCAGGTGATTGATTGTAAAAATGGCCAACCTGAGCTGGAAAGTGTGAAAACCAAAAGGGGTTTGAAACCCAGTTCACCCAAAAACCAAAGCAAACCATTTTCAGTTGTAAAAAACTAGTTTGTTTTAATGCCTCTACTCTCATACAGGGCTGAACTTTGCTTGCTTCCATAGGACCAACTTGGGTATGTTTTGGATTTAACTAACGTTGATCTATGGTATGCTTGAGGTCAGGGTGGCCTTCTAACTTCACCTTCTTGGCCTCCCTACAAGCATCTTTGTCTTTAACGTTGGCTCCAAGGATGATGTCATTTTCCAACTATGACAAATTAGTATAAGTCATAAGATGGAGAACCATGTTATCCTGTGCGGAACAATTAATACAGTTGGGAAAATAGTTCATCTATGAAGGTCCTTTCCTCACCAAGAGTCTTCTCATATAAGTAAAAAAATAATGCTCCCTTCCCCAAGATACTACTTATCATAAACATAAGTATAAAGCTCATAGGAGAATTAGCTGTTAATACGTTAACCTTGGGCTGCTCTGGTTGGGTGGAGAAATAAAATTTAAATTCAGAGGCAGAGTAATATTGCAGATGCAAGTTAGAGATCTTAGTGCAAATTTCGTTAATCTGATTTAGCTCCAAATGGACCACTGTAGCTTCTAATCTTCAGTTCTTTCAAGAATTTGCTCCTGCTGGGCATTCTATCTATGCTCTAAAGAATTGATCTCAGTTAGGAGAATATATCCATAAGATTCACATGCCTGCAACAGGATATTAGTGTCCTAATCCCAATTGCCTAAATTAATCAGCTAACTGGATAGGGACTGAGGCAACAAGAGGGGATCAAATAGGGTGGCATTTAAAGTCAAATATCACCCCTAAGATACTTTATCAAGTTGCACTTGCAACTGTTCATTCATGTCAGCAAGCGATCCAGGATTAGGATCAGCCAGATAATCAGAGGTTACGGAGCTAGAGGGTTGGAGGAGCCCAGGAGGGCCAGGAGGCCCAATGGCACCAGGGGTTCTGGGAGATCCAGACAGCCTAACTGGACCATAAGTCCACATAGGCCAGGTGGTCAAACTAGTCCATAGGGTCCAGATGGCTCTCTAGGTCCCATATGCACACTGGGCCCATTTGGTCCTTGGGGATCTAGTGGACCAGGAGGACCTTGAACCCCAGGGTACCCATAGTTTCAGGGGTTCCCTCCACTCAATTGAAACAAACTTGAAAAATAAAAGTTAAACGTTATAACTAAAGGAGGCTTTTTGATTTCCTCTTCCACCAAATGGCTTTGGCTAAAAGCTCATAAGATTATCTCTCCCCTAAACTTTATTCCTAAAATCAAAACACCAACTGATTATTGTAAAAACTAGATATAAAATGATCAAACTGAGCGATTTGTTGCTGTATGTCATTAAGAAGATTAGAGTTACTCATAATTTCATCTCAATTTTCTTGACTTAAATTGGAAGCAGAATTGAAGAACTTACCAAAAATTGTGCAAAGATTAAAGTCTTTATAATAATTTGAATATTCCATGTTAATGATTCCACTACTTAAAATAAGTATTATAATTTAGGGTGCACAAACTAGCATAAATATGAGATACTAATCATTGGAAATTGAGAGATTTGATATAGGTACCTCATCTTGGAGGTACAGCACTGGGTTAAACGGAGTAAAACTGATTCTGGGAAAAAGGACCTCATTGAGTAATTTCGAGATGGTGTCACATAAAACTTCTGACTTTGATTGAAGATTGGTATCTAAACTTAAGCTAGGACCGTTAAGCTCTAAATTGGCACGGAATTCCAGCATAGAAAGCTCCCTGGGGATTTTGGTCCCACTAGAGTGAACCCATCTAAAAAACTACCCTGTTCATGGTCTTGAGACTCTTCAGAGGAAAAAGGAGAATCCAATGTAGTGACTGGCGTTTTCACTGGAGCGTAACTCAGAAATACTCTTGTTTTGATTATAACTTTTTAGTTTTGATTTACATTTTAAAATTGGCAGGTATTTTCTCAAATTTATTTTGGTTGAATCTCCAAAATATAAGAGTGTAATAAATTTATAGTAGGTATTCACTCATAAATAGATGATGATTCTATTGTTAAAAGGACTTAATATTTAGTTTTTGTAGAGATTCGCCTTTATTCTGATCTTTACAAAATCTCTATGAGATCAATTTTTTGAGAGTATATGATTGGGATAAACATGATCGTTTTTAGGTGACTAGATGAGATCAAAATCATCAATTGCTCTTTAGCGGCCAATAAAGGAATATTGGAGTAATAGATTCAGAGATGGAAGAATTTTGCAAATGCAGAAATTTTTGATCCACATTATAGCAAGTTTGGGACTCTGTGATTCAAAAGGTTCACATGAATAAATTATCAATAAATTGTGTAGCTCTTTTAGGACTACTAAAAGATGTCAAGGATGCCACACTTCCCCACCTTAAATTCAAAAAAAAACTGAAATAAAGCACAATTACATGTGAACTTAGTATCACTTTTTTATTTAATATCTTATTTAACTTCGCATATGGTATATGAGGGAATCCAAGTCCTTTAACTCTTCAATAAAATCTATATATCTTAGTATGATGTTAAAGCAAAAAGATACTGATCTAACTAAGACCTATAGCTAACTGAAACGCTCTTTTCAAGGAACCATATGGGGTCATGACGTCATTAGCCCATTGGATCAGCTAACTCAATTGGCCAGAGGTGACAGACAACTGACATGCCAAGGGAATAATTTGCTTCCATCTGTGGTACTTCAATAACCAAGATAGGATCCAGTGTCCACACGGCGTCGCTGTTATGATGATATGCAAATGTGAAATATATGGGGATACATTTGGAAATTAATGATCTTTGAGCTACATTATCACCCTGACCACTAAGCTAAGCGCTGGCAGTAATCTTAATACTCTTTATGCATGAGGTCAAACTGCCTGTTTCAAATTGAGGAGACTGTTCCGCCCATTTGAGATTTACATTAGGTCATACTCACAACTCATATGGATACATGCTCAGTAATGTGGATTAACAACTGTTTCTTTGGGTTTGATCCCACAAAATTCATTTCAAATAGCTTCCTCTGAATCAGCGTCCCCATTATCTCTATAGTTGGGGTAGATTAGATTGAATGATGGATTGATTTACCCTTATTGGTTTGAACTTAGGACATACCCTAAATAATTTTAACTTGCACTTGGTACCAAGGAGTAACAATGCTTTGTCAGGTTTAATCCCAAAAGTATCCCCTAAGTAGTGACCGCCAAATTTTCATCTTTATTTAGTTTAAAACCAAGACAGAATAAATTGAATGATTTAATATTACGCTCATTAAATACTAGATAATTCATTCTTCTGAGTAGGATTATCATGTGAAACTCGTAGGGGATGACTCCTGAAGGTTTATGAGATAAGAAAGGCAATAGCTGAAATAGCCAACATGATGGCCACAATCATTACTTATACAAATGGCGCAGGACCTCCATTGGTTGGGGTGGTTTCTCTGAGACAGTCAGAAAAGTTGTAATTCATAAAAATCTCAAAGTAATTTTGGCTAGATTAAAGCTTTATTAATGATATGACGAAATAATCCAGCACTCTACCATAAGCAGAGCACTGGGTTTTTATAAATGGAGTGGATTGAGGGGCGGAGACTGTGTAATATTTCTTACAACAGGACGCTCAAATCTTCCTAAAAACACTGGGACTTTTGCATCATGACTTGGCTTTCAAAAAATGGGTGCCTTAATTTTCAGTTCCTTCTTCACAATCTTTCAATTCTGGCAGGGTTCCAGCAAGCTTACATATCTTGAAATTTCCTAACAAAATTTTCCTTACCCATGTAGAAGTCTTTGACAGATCAGTTTCTGTGCTGGTGCTCCTGTTGGGACTTCAGCCTAATATGCCCAATTGTGATCAGATTTATCGCAGGTTTATCCAATTTTACATGACAAAGACTTCAGCTTAATTGAGATTTAGAGAAAAATCATTCCACTCCACTTTTCAACTTGTTGCAAAATCAAGATGAGGGGTCTCAGCAGAAACCCAACACTCATCAAGGGTGTGCCTAGATCCGCTATTTTTTCTAACGGAAGGTCTTGGGATCATTCCACCTTCTTTGTAAAATAAGGTGAACCAAATAATCCAACATTATGGGTATGGTAGGAATCCTTGCATTACCCTTTCATTAAAGGACATGGTCTGCTCCTTCATCTGAGCCTGTACAAGAGCATAGTTTTTGTGTGGTATGGGAAGCTTAATATCTGAGATGGTCTGGGGTTTCCTAGTGGCAGGCGCCCGGGCAGCAAGGTTTTGTGCATGGAAATCAGTGATTAGATCCTGACAATTGGTGCAGTTGCAGGCCAGAATCCAACTTTTTCGTAGGGGGTATCCTTTCACGCCACCAAGTAATAAATCCTTATTTAAATTTTCTTGAACCCAATATTTCCTCTACTTTTAATTCTGACACTCCCTCTATTTAGAAATGATTCAATCTCCGCTAGTTTTTTACATCTTTAAATGGTGACAGCGCTGATGTATGGCAGGGTTGTGAATTTCCAGCGCAGTAATAAATTCACATAGAAAACAAGGTATTCAAAACCTTGTTGATAAGAACAGTCCTGCCCTCTTGCAGGCCTGTTTGCGGCAGGGACCTTAAGATTTAGTTTTTAAGACTACTATCACCAGGTCACCCAACTGATATTTAAGCGCTTCTCTCCGTTTTCAGTCAGCAAACTGCTTGGCATATTGGGAGGCTTTTTTTAATTGCTTCTGCACCTTCTGGTGTAATTTCTAGATGTGTTACGAATTTATCCACTTCAGAATTTTTTGTGTAAATCTGGGCCCAATTGTATAAGTAGGGCTGTAGCCTAAGTTGGATTACAGTGGTGACATTCCTGTAGAGGCGTGCAGTGAAACGTTGTGTGGATCAGAGCTATGTCCAGATCACTTACCCATGTGTTCTGAACATCTGAGGCTTAGCACCAGAGAAACTGCTCAAGTGACTAGTTAGTTTGATCAGCTGATCTATCAAAATGGAGGATATAAGCTGTTAATTGGCATGGTTTTATGAACATTGTATCACACAGGGCGTCCCAGATAAAGATGTAAGCTGTGGTCCTTTATCACTAATTATCTCTTGTGGTGTCCCAAACATGATGAAGACGTGGGTCACAAATAAACAGGCCATGTCTTCCGCCATGGTTGTAGCTAAGATGAAATGATTAAACCATATATAGTCAATCTATCCACAACTACCATGATCACGCCAAACCCTTTTGAAGTGGGAAGGCTGACTATGAAAATGGGTGATAATGATGCCCTTGGTCCTGCTGCTTGTTGCAGTGGATATTTAATCCCATTTCGTCCCATTTTATTGGATTTGAATTTCACACAAGGTATATAACATTCTATTTAAGCTGGCACATTTTTTTGTCAATTCTTTCCAATCATAAGTTCTTTTCCAGGTTTGTAGTCTTCTTGCCTCCTATGTATCCAATTGTTAGTAGTAATTATGTCCCTTTATGACTTTGGGACATAACTTTTAGGCACCCATATGCAATCCCAGAAATATTACACTATTCTCTTTTGAGTACAAACTTGAGGGGCTTTTTCCCTGCCTGTATTTGGTCCCCTAGCGCTTGTCCTTTGACAGTTTCTGATTTTGCATCCAACACTGGTCCAGGAGGGAATCATTGTTGCTGATTGTTGGGCTTGAATAGAGAGCTTCCAGTCATGCGGGTTCATAGTGTTGTCAGAGGGCTCAGGTATGGCCGTTGGGAGTGGGGTTGTGGGTGTTACAGAAATTGTGATAGCATAAATAGTTTGATGTTTCTTCTAGCGACTCAGACAGCGCTTGTTCAGGGGGAATCACCATTAATGATTCGCTTTCTTCCCTAGGGTTGCCCTTGACCGCCAGGCTCCTGCTCAGTATGTCCAGTAATATGTGTATAGGATCTTTGACAAACTCATAATTTTGTTGAAGTTAAACAGTTCATAGTGGGTTCTAGTTTGTTTATGTGCTAAGTACTGCATTTTGCAATAGTAGATAAGCGATTAGTATACTGTACACACCGTCATCATATGGGTTTCTCACTGAAGCAAGTACCACTAGTGCATTATTGCCCATTCTACTGCAACTAGCTTTTTATGGTAAATTTCCCCTGATTGTTCAGCACCCATAAATTCCCTAGAGAAGTATGACACCAGGTCTTTACGGCCATCATGCTCCTATAGCAATACTGCCCCCAAGGCCATGTTGGAGTCGTTGCATGCTACAAAAAACGATTTATTTCTATTGAAATGTCTCAGAACTGGCGCTAAGGTTAAACTTCTTTGATGACTTTAAAGGCCCATTGGCATTCTGCCATCCGTATGAATGGCGCATTTTTGCCCATTAGTGGCTGGAGGGGGCGGCTAGTTATGAGATCTCAGGAGTAACTTCAAGAAAGGGACTGATACCAGAAATCTTAGGAGCTGCTTCTGGGTGGTAGGCGTTTCCAAAGTCTGTATTGTTTCCAGTTTAGAGTGAGCAATAGCATGCCCATCTTTTAGTACCACGTTCACAAGGAACTGTACCTTGTTTTTATAATTTGTATTTTTATGGCTTTGCATGCAGGCCTGTATGTCGCAAGGTGGCTGCCACTGCTACCAAGCCCTTCTCATGTTGCTTTGATGTAGGGGAATGGACCAGGATATCGTCTATATACTCCACTGCTTATGTAAAGTGGAGGTCGCTATAAGTGTGCTCATTAACCTTCTGGAAACCTTGGGAGAATTTTACAACTTAAACGGCATATCCCTAAACATGTTTATGTCATGGAGTGTTCAAATCGCCGTCAGCCATTCTTGATCTCCTTTATTCAGACTTGGTTGAAAGCGTTGACTATATTCAATTTCTTTAAAAAGATTTAGACTTGACGATTGCTTAGGAGATTGCAGCCTCCAGTGTGAGGAAATATGGATCTAGTACTGTGACACTATTTGAGTGGCCATAATCCATATAAGGGCGCAAAGAGTCGTCATGTTTTTGAGCGAACACCACAGGGGATGGCACCAGTGAGGTTTTCAGTACTAGCTATCCTTTGTTCAACACTTGATCAATTTAAATTTCAGTGCCTTATCCTTAGAAGCTGTATATGAGTATAGCGGACAATTGATCTTAATGAGGTCAACTATTAGGCAGAAGTTGAACTTGGAGTGTGATGGAAAATGGTGCATTTTGTCCAAATCAAAAAATTCTTTAAATGGTTCCAATACTGAAGGCATCGTGGGGATATCAGCTACTGCACTTAAGGTGGAGTATTCCACCATCGCAAACAGAGCATTTCTTTTTGCCAACATGTAGATCAGAGGAATTTCGCCAGAGTGATAGTATGTCATGAAATCAAGCATACTTTTCTCAAGGTAAATAGAAACTGCCTGTCATTGGCACCATCTTACCCCCAGGATCATGGGGTAGATTAGGTCCATAATCGCCAAGAACTTGGTATTGAACTGATGCCCATGGGCCAAGAAGTGTTAAAGCTTGCATATAGTCAGGGTGACCATTGGTACCTTAGGGGCCCCCATGACGTGAGTCCCAATGGTAACCGCCAGGTCTAATGCCTGCGCCATTTTAAGATTAATATAATTTCATGACGTGACCATGCCAATTAGTGCATTCATCACTGCCCATCTGGAACCAACTGTAATATCCGCAGTGAACAATAAACAAGAATGATTGCATTTATTGAAGCTGGTCAAGGCGCATATCCCATGGTGTTGGCTTCAATCATAAAATATTCCTATGATTGGTTTAGAAATCGGGAAGGCATTGCTGCTTCACAAGAATATGAGAGTGGGGCCAGTGTGGGGTCTAATGAAACCATCAGTGGACGTACATGGCTGAGATCTTCAACTTTGAGATTACAAAGATGATCCTACATAGCTTGTTCCATTGTTTCTATCTGGTAAGGGGATAGTGCGGGGCCTCTTGGTCCACTGTTATGAATACAGTGGTTGAGGCTCTGTCTGATACATCAATGATTAAGTTCATGAGTCTAGGTCTGCGTAGTTTGTCCTGAATTACTAGAATCCTCAGTGCCTCTAGATGTGGGTTTAGTGAATCATGTGATAGGAGAGTGGGCTGGTCATGTGAAGTATTGATACAGCAAGACTCACCAACCCAAATCATTAGAGGGGCATAAGGAGTGAGGGCCAATACCTCCAGCTCACAAGAAAAGATATCTTGCTGCTTAATTTCTGCTGGAATATTGTCATATAATTGGACATTACTGGACCTTGTTCCATACCTGTTTCATTACTCTATTTAACCTCATTGTCAAATATAATAAGCACCCCATTCTTGTGGGTGGATGAGATTGGTATAATATACTGGACTTCTGGCTTTATGATGGCTGAAGTTTTGGAAGGTCGAATTCCTGGGTGGTTCTCAATTGCTGGGCTATCTTGTATGCCTTTAAGGTTTGGGGTCCGTTATAACATGCCATTTGTGATTCTTCTCTTTGGTTGATAGAAGCTCAGAAAGCAGAAATGGCAATGTATGATAGTAGTTGGAGGGATCCAAAAGTTTATAAAAGTCCCTAAAATGGGTTTCCAAACTCATGGCAAATCCACATTGTTAAAATAATTTGGAATAGGAGTTGTGGCCTTGATGTTAGAGTAGCCACCATGGATGAAACAATCGTGATTAGTGAGGGAGGTGACTCAACAGGTGTGAGTTTTGGTACAAGAGGGCGCATGACCACATTTTGGCCTCAACTTCCAAGGTGTTAAATAGGGCCAGGGATTTTTGGTCCTCAGAAGCCTCAGTGGTCCTGTTTTTAAGTTTCTCGCAATTTGATCTCATCCAGAATTCCCAGCACCTGGTGAGCCACCTTATCTGAGGGGCATGAGGTGGATCTTATCACCGTTATGTTGCACTCTTGAGCACTTAAGAGTGGTTTGGTTGCACTGCTTAAATAAGCAGTTCTTGTTCTATGCCCTGGATTAACGCCAACCATGACCAGCAGGTCAGAAGGGCATGAATAACTCCATAAAAGCTTTGTTTAGCTGTTAAAGAGTCTAGTTTTAGCAGATCCTGAGCCAATGAAATGACAGCATTTTTAATTTACTGGGCTATTATGTCAGACAACTGACATGTCAAGTAAAGACTTGGCTCCCATTGGGGATACCCCAATACCTAAAATAGGATCCAAAGTCCACAAGGCATCGCCATTCTGATGATATATGAAATGAACCATGTGGGATTAAATGCGTAAAGGAGAGAACTATGAACATCATTACTGAATCAACCACTAAGCTGAGCGCTGGCATTAATCTTGAACACGCTTTGCGCATTGAGGTCAAACGCCTGTGTCAGATTGAGGAGTTTGTTCCGCCCAATTGAGATTTCTGCGTTCAGGTCATACTCACAACACATTTGGATATGCGCACAATAACGTGGTGTGACAATTGTTTCATTGTTTCTGATTTGAGCGACCAATTTCACTATAAATAGCGTCCATCATATCAACGTCCCCATATCCCCATAATTGAGGTGGATTTCATTGAATGATGGATTGATTTGGCCTTCTTGGTTTGCATTTGGGCCTTACTCCTGACTCATTTGAACATGCACTTGTTACTGAGGGGTGAGAAATATTTTTTCTGGTTCAATCTCAAAAATTCATCCAAGTAGTGACTGTCAAATTATCATCTTCATTTAATTTATAATCATGATGGGCAAAATTGAATGTTTTATTGTACCTCTCATTTTGATACTCTGGATATTCGTTCTTCTGAGTAGTAGTATCATGTGAACCTCATAGGGGATGACTCCAAAAGGATTTTACGCTGTGAAAGGCAATAGCTGAAATAACCAACATGATGGCCACAATCATTACTAATACAAATGAGTGTGGGTCCTCCATTGGTTGAGGAAGTTACTTTGGGACATCTTGATTATTTAAAAATTATAGAAATCATAAAGTGATTTTGGAAAAATTAAAGTTCATTTTGTATATGACGAAATAACCCAGCACTCTACCATCAGCAGAGCACCGGCTTTTATATAGTTGGAGGGATTGAGGGGCGGATTCTGTAGAACTTTTCTTACAAAAACATGTGCAAAATTTTCTCCAAAACTCAGGGACTTTTGCATCATGTTTTGGTTTGCACAAAGTAGGTGCCTCAATTTGCAGTTCCTCCTGCCAAATTTTCGCTTCTAACAGGGTTTCAGCGTGCTTATGTATCTTACAATTTTCCTAACAAAATTTTTCTTATCCCTGGAGGGTTCTTTGTCAGATTAATTTTTGTGCTGGTGCTTTTGTAAAGATTTTGGCCTTAAACCACCTAATTGTGCTCAAATCTTATTACAGATCCTCCCAATTTCTATGTCATAATCTTTAGCTGAATTAAACTTTGTGGCGAAACATTCCTCCCACTTTTTGACTTGATGCAAAACAAGATGAAGGGCCTTGGTGGAAACCTAGCGCTCATCAAGGGTGTGCCCTAGATCCGCTAATTTTCTAAAAGAAGGATCAGGGTTGTTTCCCTTTCTTTAATCAAAAGGGGTATATCAACTGATCAAATTTTATGGATTTGACAGGAATCCTTACAAGAGGCCATAATGACATGGATTCATCTGCATATTAGCCCACATTATATTTTGGAGTTGGATCAGCACCATTTGAGTGCACTGGCGCAAAACCCGCCTGGTGACAGAGGTCATTGTAGTATAAACGCCCAGCCCAACTTGGCATGTTGAAACTAAAACTTCGTATAAATCATTATGTGTGATATTTTCATTGCACTTAAACTTAAAGAAAGTTCAACTTATCTTATTTAGTGATGTTTATACCGTAAATTTAAATATTGCATACTCATCATAAAACACTTTAAATTTAAGCTACACTTCAATAGGTAATTCTGGTTTGCTATGATGGCACCATGAACTTGTAAATTTTTTATTATCAATCTCAATCAAGTTAAATGAACTGTTAGGATTATGTATGGTTTCTTTAATGCTAAGTTACCTTAGAAAATTCATTTGCTGCGGTATGTCATGGTTGAATAATGACATCATAATTTTGGACGAACATTAAAGACAAAGCAGCGTGTCAATAGGCCAAGAAGGTGAAGTTGATAGGCCTCCCTGACCTCAAGCATATCAAAGATCAACGCTGGGTTAAGGCAAAGTATGCCCAAGTTGGTACTAAGGATGGAAGAGAAGTTCAGCCCTATATAACAGCATGTGAGTTAAAATGAACTAGCTTTGTTGTAAACAAAAATGGTTTGCTTCAGTTTTTAGGTGAACAGGTATTCAAAACCCGTTCAGTTTTCAAAATTTCCAGCTCAGGTCAGCCGCTCCTACAATCAATTATCCAAGTTTGGTTAATTACCAAGTACAGTGTATCGCCCAATGGAAGCGTGCACCTATTGGTTTGCCTCATCTTAGACCCTCTTCCTTCAATTAAATGGTTTCCCAAAATCCCTTAAATTCCTCATGTCAAGACCAATCTCTCCCATTGGTCAATTTCCTTTACAATAAAACCCCTCATTTAGTACACCATTTTATATTTATGTTATCTTTGACAATCCTGTGTGCGAGCCTCTTTGAGGAGGTTTTGCACAATATTAACCATTTAATTTTAACTACGCTAAATCTATCCGCCCATGCACCATTGGGCCAACCAGGTTTCCTCCAGCCTAGGGAGCCTATACACTACCAATAAGTGCACCGCGTTGCTACTTTTTGGTTACTCCCTCTAATGACAATTATCCTTGATCTAAGTTACTGCTGAACTAGCACCCTCTGCTGGGCTCTAGTAACCTTGTTACTAAAGACTAGTTTCCTGGAGATGGCTCTGTGCACCATGCACCACCACGCTGAGAATGGGAGAGCTATAGACACTCTCTTTACATTGTGGTTGAAATAAGATTTCCATTAGGATTCTGTATAAGCATAAAATTAAATTCAAATTTCTATATTTTTTGTTTTGTTTAGGCTCTCATCCATCGTTGCTGGGATCAATAAGGCTTCCACACCATAAATATCAGTTATTTTTAGTTTTTTTGATTTTTTTATAATGCTGAGGTGGCATTTTAATAATACCCAGTTTAGAATTCTATCAAAATTGACACCCCTAAAATTTACCTATTATGTCTTAAATATATTTCTTTGTTTCAAAATTGTGAAAAATTTAAGTTTTATTTTATTTTAGCTAGCAGGCGAGATATAAAAGGTTCCCTTTGATGAAAATTTTAAAGGCAAAACTCAGAAAATTCCAATGCAAATAACAAATTTGAAAGAGGTCAGTTTATCCACTGCACTTCTGCTTAGTGGTTTAAACTTAGTAAAAGCCATGTGAAGCCTTGGAAACCTAATCTTGTGTTAAAAGGCTGATAAAACTGAAGTGGCTATCTTGCATATTTCCCTTGTGGAAATGAAACCTGCAGCTCATTTCATTAGTTTCTTTAAATAATCAAAAACTTAATTAAATCTATGTTTAATCTAGTAAACTTTTTGTTTGATGTAGGTTTATTTTGGTGTTTTAGTGTTTTGTTACTATAGATAAGCTTTACATTATAAAAACTAAAACCTAAAAGATTGGGGATAACCAATTTCCCAAGCAAACCCAACCCAATCACATATCACGCCATTTCAGTCAGATTCTTATAAGATAGGGGAGTATTTAGGAATGCCATTCAGACTGTTGGTGGTTGAAGCCTCTCACGCCCACCAGGAGACCTCCAGGACAACATTAAACTTTTTGGGACCCCTGGAATACTAAAAGTTCTCTCCATACCTAACATGATGTAAAGATTGCCCATTATATATGAGCTCCAGGTTACATCTGCGCATAGGTAACAAAAAGGATTTACCTCTAGTGAGGGGTAATGTGATGAAAAATTTTGATAGCATATAATTTACCTGACACCAAAACCTTAGGGAATTCCAATAATTACAGTTACTGCACTCTATTTTATCATTTGTTTTTGTGCAAACTAAATTTAAATTATTCTTTATTAATTAGTTTTTCATTTAGACTCTTTAGCATACATTAATGCTTAGATAGACTGAGCTTCCACGCCTAAAAAATAAATTCTATACTTTTTTTAGGTCACTTTAAATGCCAGGTGTCATTTCTGCCTCGCCAGTTTATGATCTTATCTGCCACGTAACCCCTTAAGATAGACTTACCAATTTGCTTATATATATTTTCACTTTTAAAATCCACAATGATTATAGTTTAAATGTTATTTTATCAGCGTTTGTGACATTTAAGGAACTCCTCAACGCCATTGCTTTCCATGGCGAATCTCAGGAAAAATCCAGAATAGACCCTAAAGGCAAAAAAGTCGTTTCAGCACCACACCTTTTTAATACTATCCAAGGTTTCAAAGGAATGACTTGGCTTCTATAGAGGGTATTTTATTACATAGTAAAATCCATAATCTGAAAGGCATCGCCATTATGATTATGCAAGAAGTAAGATCTACTGGGCGACAATTAGAAGCACTGATCAATAAACATTGTCCCTGGCCAAACAACAAACTTAACGCGGTGAGCAACCGTGTGCATATGTCCCATACTGAAGTGTGGCATTTATACAAAAAGTTTTTGAGCGGATGCATCCTGTCTATGAATGGAATGATTGAAGAAGTTGGAATCACAAAACCTCTAAATTGAGGGGTGATTATTGGCTCCACATTGTGCACACTTATTAAGGCATCCCTCTATATCTAACGTAAGCTCCTCATCAAATATTTCTGATTCATAGTCAAAGTATCTGGGACATATGCATTGTTATTGTAATAGGGCGAGGCTGAGCTTGATTATAAGTGGATGTCTGAGTGTTAGGATTCCCTTGTTAATCCCATAAGCGACTGTGTCAATTTGCGCCAATAGAAAACTAAAGAAAATG
Organism: Massospora cicadina; assembly: GCA_022478985.1. NCBI lineage: Eukaryota > Fungi > Entomophthoromycota > Entomophthoromycetes > Entomophthorales > Entomophthoraceae > Massospora > Massospora cicadina. Next base: position 145,144 of record JAKSZP010004106.1, read on the forward strand.
GCCACCATCGTCTCTAAGACAATATCTTGTGGCTCTTATAAGCCTAGACGTGATTTTTGCTTGAGGTAAAATCTTTAATAGATACTAAGCAACACAAAAAAGGGGGGGGGGGGGTTTAATTTCTTACTAAAACTTAAATCAAATAACCCAGCACCCCTACTATTAGCAGCGATTAGGTCTATACACTAGAAGAGGAGGGGGCGAAAAACATTTTTGTTTAAATACTTACCAAGTTGAGGCGCTATTCCTTTTGCTCAAAGATCATCACATTTCTATTTAACTGAGCCTTCAATGTAAACTTTGGAAGTTAGAATAGAAATTTTTTTTCACTTGGTGCTCTAATTTTGGGCTTTTTATATACATTTTAGGTTAGAAATCTTTTCCCTTAATGTAAGTTTTACTAGCACATAGCATACTTTATTAGTTGGATAGATTTTAAAGACCAGCCATTTGTTTAGGAGATCTTCGCTGGGCCATTTAAAGCAAATTCACTCCCATTAAAGTACCTTGTTTGATCTCAAACCATCAATTAAGCCATGTGCCTCTTTACTTTTTCTTTAATTTCATTAAATAAAAGTAAGCTTAACCAGAAATTATAAAGGTTTTGGGGTAATTAAGATTGGAGATAGCTCAGAGTACAATATGGACGTGACAGCAACCACCCATTTATTGTTGAGAGTTGTACCTAAATTTGGAAATCTAAATTAAGGATAGGGATCAGGGTTTGGCACCCCCTCTTTGAGCAAAAGTTTGTATGTTTCTCTATAACCAAATGGCCGCAGGCGAGACCCTTACATTACCTTAGTGGTCCATCCGTGTGTCAGCTCCATGTGATTTTTAGAATACCCAGATAAGTGTCAAGAAGCCAGGTAGATATGAGAAGGCCGTTTTTTAACTTTGCCTGAGGGGATGTGACCTGTTGCTAAAAGCGGGGTTACCTCATTAAATCAAACTTATATTTTTACAATCAACTCAATATTTTTTTTGGTGTGGGTTTATTTGTTAATGCAGCGTTTGGTACTTAAAATAATTTAAGCAATAGAATAAAAAAGAAATACCTTTTTTATACATAAATCATACTTCACAAGTTTCTCTTAATTCATAACCTGAAAGCTCATCATGGAGGTCACAGATTCCTTTACATTTGGCACAAACCCATACTCTAGAAAGAACAATACTTTTTTTTTAGTACTAGATGGTCCCATAGAAAGAACAATACTTGTTTGTAAAAACCTACCATATGTGGTGCAAATTTAAATCACTATGAAATAAGACTAAAGTAAAGAAGCGAATTAAAGCTTAGAAATTATATGAGTGTTTAAATGTGAGCCTATCAGATTTTAACTCGTTCTAACTAACATTTGAGCTATCCACGTTATAAAAAGATCTATCTTAGCTACTAGATAAGTATCCACATATAGATCTAGAACATATAATTATACATTGATAAAGCAAAGCATGTACATGGTCCGTCATAAGAAATTGCATGGTTTTCAAATAAGATGCATTTAGTCAGTTTGCTTAAAAATATTCTCTTTTAAGACAGTACAAAGTGTATGTTAGGAATATCATTGTTTAAATTTGTTTTGAAGATCACGTCACTCAGATGTTGGCCATTTATGTTTATGCATAATTTTAGCCAGTCCCAAAATTTTTGAGTATTGTTAATTAACATCTAACATGGAATCCAAACAATTTCCTCCTGGATTGTCATCTTCAGATCTTCAATTCAGCGGGCTTAGTAACATATACTCACACTTGGGATATCCCAACAAAAAGAAGTAACATAAGTTTAGATCAAGGGAGTGAGGAGGCCAGCAATGATTGCCATATCTGGAGAAAAGGTGGTCTGAAGACTGATACCACACAACAGCCATTGAGTTATGGGTTGTCTGTGCAGTTGCACCATCCTGTTGAAACCATAATCTTCTTGTTTCCCATCTGTGATGTCAAAGTTTTGAGATAAGAGAGTTTAATAAGTCTTAATGTAGCGCTCTGAATTAACAGTCACAGTAATGTTGCTATACTCAAAAAGTACATACCAAAAAATTAGCTTCTCCCCAACTGCACACCATACTGTTATTTTTGGGCTGTGAAGAGTGGTATCATGTAACTCTTGGATTTTCATTACATCAATATCTACAGTTTTGTTTATTAATGAACTCACAATGAAAATGAGCTTCATCACTCAAAAGAAAATCATGGTTTCACTATTGGCCATGGTTTTAAGCATAGTTTTATAAAAGACATGATTCTGTTCATAATCACCTACACTAAGTTGCTGGCATACATGAAATTTTTCATGGGTTGATAATGAATATCTTTGTGCATATTCCTTTTCAAGATGACTTGTTAATCTCTAAGCTTACTAAAAACTTACAAACTAACCATTTAGGACTCTGTATTGCAGAATTCCTAACTCGCTTGATGTTTTTTGCATACATGCTGTTTGACAAGGCCTGGTGGTTTTTTCTTAATTATGGAGCCAGCTGTGTTGAAGTTTTCAAATTATCTCAAAATGTAACTGCTTCTGGAACATGATGGCGGATCAGAATATTAAAATGGGTTCAAAATTCACATTGTGTCTGTGTCAGTGACTCATTGTTTACAAAAACAACTGGAGAGTGAATTTACAATACTCCATGTACCATGACATGGCGGTGTGATGGTTAAGGTCTATCCTCAGCATCACATTGCCCTGATCTTTGGTAAGACAGGGCAGGCTGTGTCTGTATGTATGGAGGAGGATGGGGCATTGGTTCTGGCAAGGACGCATAAGGGGCCAGAGCTTGGAGTAGGCCAAGGAGCAAGATGGGCGTCCAAGTCAGAACAAAACAGAAAATGAGTAAAATGGGTAGTTTTGAGATTCAATTTGGATTCAAATTGAGAATGGAATGAAACGGGTGCTTGGGAGTTTCGCGGTTTGATTGGGATTCAAAATGGAACTGGCACAGAACCATTGTGGATCGGAACTGGCATGGAACCATTGAGTAAAGATTCTGCAATCCTGCTGTAAAGTTTACACCAAACATCATATAAATTGACAATGGCACCATAAGCTTATATTATATCTTATTTTAGCTTTTAGCATGTGTATATAGGGAAGGAACTGGGAGCTGGAGGCTCCTCAGTTCTGTTTTCTATCAACTTGGCTAAATATTAAATAAAAGAACCTAAAATTCATATATTTATAATTTGGGTTTATTTTAAAGATATTGCCTAACTGCAGCCATGTTTGGCTTAAATCGTCAAGAATTGGACTTTGAGAGTGAGCTTGGGAGGGCTGTTGCCTCCCTCTATACCTTGTCTTGGAGTCAAGGCATGTTGCTGGGGTTAAGTATACTTGCAACTGTCTTCCAGGGGGTGCTTGTCCAATCTTGTAGCGCGCGCACCAGGAGAGTAGTATCAGGAGTCCTGTCAGCCCTATGGTCTTTAACATGGATCCTGTTGCCCAACTCATTCGTGGCTCATTGGAAGGAGCCAGTGCGTTACAGGCGGCAACTAAACTTCCCACTCTAACGAAAAAATTAAGTCTGACACACACTCACTGATGACAACTGCTCATCCATACTACCAAATACAAAAACATGTTGTTCCTTGACAAACCCTGTATTTTATAACAATATTAAATCAATAGGATTGTACTCATCATAAAGTGATAAGAAAACAAAAATACTCATTTATGTTATATGCAACGCAAATAATACCAATGGGTTGCCTAGTAACACCCTAAATCATCCATAAAAAACTTACTAAACTAATTTACTTATTGTACAACGGCTATATAGCTAAATGGTCCTCTTGAGGACTGTTGTAAAATTGGCAGTATATGAGGGATACACTGAAGGGTTTTGGCACAGGGTATGGCCCACTGAGCAGCTAGTATCAATGATGCGAGGATCATTGTCCTGAAGATAAAATAATAGACTTATAAAATAATTATGGAGCACTTGATCCCACAACTTTTCTATTAATATTTTATTACAGCTGATTCCCGCTGTTCCACTAACTTCCACTCTCAAAAAACCTCCCCTCCCTCAATCATCTCATCCTGCTTATATCATAACAATTTTGGATGATACTACTTACATGGCTTAGTAACTCAATTTGCCATATCTCATTGGTTACATCAATTCTATATTTGTTAATCTCACGACGCCCAATCTGAGGCAATTTACCAACAATCCAATATCACCTAATTTTGAGGCGTTCAAAATATCTTTAATCATATCAATCTCAGTGGATCCATCCTTCCCGCCCTCATGACCTAGGGCTTATCATCCAGTCATATCAGAATCGCGACATTACCCCCTCCTTGACTGGACAACAAAGGCTCCTATTGCTTATATGCCCGGAGGAACTTTGCATACACTCAGTTGATGATCTGACTGCTAGTGGGGTCCTTGATAGTATATACATCCATGCCTGTCTTCTCAATGACTTCAAATGGTCTAATACAGATATTGGCCAACTTGTGTTTTTGGACAAACCCATGTTGATCATATAATAGGACTGTGTCTCCATTTTTGAACTGTGCTAGGGCACTCCATCGTACCTGATCAGCAGCCTGGCTTTTGATTCTCTTATCTAAGCTGAACAAGTATGCTTCAGTTTGTAATTTTTCAGCGTATTTGTTAGAATGGTCAAATTGTGTTGCAGATTCATTCCGCTAGTGTCCTCTACACAGGCATATAGGAGAGAGGGTAGAGTGGGGTGCCATCCATAAAGCAATTGGAATGGGCTTTTCCCCAAGGCCAAATGGTAGCTAATGTTATAGTGAACACCATGATAGAAAGGAGGGTACTCCAATCAGAGGGCCTGTCCATGACCGACTTCTGGAGGATGTTCATCAGGGTCCCATTAGCCCATTCAACCATTCCATTGGACTCAGGGTGATACGGAGTTGTTAGAACCCCACAGATGGCCATCAGCTCGTTTAGCTTAGGTAGAATGTGTGAAGTGAAGTTCGTCCCATTATCAGTAAAGATAAATTGGGGACAACCGTGTTGCTGAATTATAAACTCCATAACAAACTTGGCCACCGTTAGTGCCCCCAAATCTCATATTGGTCGCACCTCAACCCACCTGGTCAAGTGGTCAATTGATACCAGGATGTATTTGCACTGGTTTGCCCCTGTTGGCAAGGGACCCATCACATTGATCAAAATGGTGTGCCAGGCGAAGTGCGGCTTCACTAACTGGTATGAAGTCTTCTGGAAGAACGGCTTTCACTTTGGCATTGGTGACAGGAGGAGATAGTATCAAAAATATCGAAGTTCATGCTTTCCCAGTAATACTGAGGCCACAATAATTTCATGGTTTTACATACTCCACCATGTCCAACTGCTCGTTGTGCACTCATAATAATAGTTGGGCGGGTGGAAGGTCTCGGGATATCCATGGTAGTGTCCCCTATCCGCTTATATAATTCCCCATTTTTCTGAAACGTATTGGCCCTTATTCCATCCAATACCTTGATGACTGGGGGCGGTTCATCATCATACTTGCCACTAAGCATCTTATCAAACAAGATATCACTCAGATCCATGGTAACTGCAATCATAGATAATCTTGATAAACAATTGGCATTCTGGTGTTTTGCTCCGGGTTGGTGAAGAATTTCAAAATTGTATGCCTGCAATTTAAGAGCCCATCAGGATAGACGCCCTTCCGGTTCTTTCAGAATTTGTAACCAGCATAGCGAGGCATGATCCATTACAACTTTGAATTTCACTTCATGCAAATACACCCAAAATTGCTTATAGGCGTAGATCACCGCCATGCACTCCTTATCAGTCATGGTGTAGTTGCGTTCATGGCTGTTCAAACAGCGACTACAGTATGCTACAGGGTGCTCTTCTCCTTTCTCATCCTTTTGGGATGGGACTGCCCCTACAGAGGAAAGGGATGCATCCATCTGAACAATAAACTCTTTATTGAAATTGGGATAGCATAACACTAATGCACTGGTTAACGCCATTTGAAGAGTATCAAAAGCGCTTTGCTGACGTTCCACCCATTCAAAAATAGTTACCTTTCTTAAACTCAAAGAGTGGGCCCCCAATACAGCTGAAGTTAGGGATGAAGCGCCATTAATATACAACTATTCCCACAAAAGACCTGTATATCCCACTTACTGGTGGGCGGAGTCATTTTTTGAATAGCTTTCACTTTAGCTGGTTGAGGTCTCAGCCCTGTGGCATCAACCACAAACCCCAGGTACTCCAGCTGGTCCTTAAAGAAGTGGCATTTCCAGGGTTTAATATCGATGTTGGCCTCAGCGAGCTGGCAGAATACAGCTTCTAAATGGTCGAGGTGTTTGAAGTAGGTTTTGGAGAAAACATTAATGTCGTTAAGGTATACAAGGACACATGACATTTTTAGGTCCCCCAGAATAGTATCTATTGCTCATTGAAATGTAGCTTGGGCATTACACAACCCTTGTGGCATCTGGGTTGGTTGGAAAAGACCTTTGGATGTGATTACAGTGCACTTCTCCTGCTCTGCTGGCGGCAACTTGATTTGCCAATAGCCTGAGATCAGGTCCATAGCTGAGAAGAAACGAGCTCCTCTAGCCGATCTAAAGCGTTGTCAATCTGTGGTAGAGGGATATGAGTCCTTGTTAGTGATGCTGTTCAACTTTTGGTAGTCATTTATTTACACGGTTGGTGCCATCCTTTTTTTAACAATCAGAATGGGTGGAGCCCATGGACTCTTCGATGGTTCAAGCATCCCTTGTGCTAATAGCTTGTCAATTTCCTCAGTTACTACTTCTTCCGCCACCCTTTATTGGTGGATCAGCCTTGACCTGATGGGTGGATGATCTCCAGTGTCCAGCCTATGAACTACCCCCACGCGCATCCTAAATCATGGTCATTGACAGCAAAAATCTCTTTATATTATTGAAATAAAGCGATTGCCCTGACCTTCTGTGGTTCTGACAGCCCCATTAATTCATCACATGATACAACTGCTATTACACTATGCTGTGGTTTGAAAGGCAGACCAAATTCCTCCAGCGACCCAAATTCATGAACCAAAAGAACCCCCAATAGGGAGTAAGTGTAAGTATGCCACTATTTGGTGGCGGCGGATATGCAGGGGTACCATTTGTAGATTTGCAAGCAAAACTTTGATCTCCCTTGCCCTGGTAAAATAATGCCTGGGGCCACGTGGGGTTCAACCCATGATTGCTGATATGGCCCAATAACCTCCTCATAGAGACAATCTGGAATTTCAATCACTAAGTCAGTGTTCAATATAATTTAATGCCCAGATGGAATGGATATAGGTCCAGCAGCTCTAAGTGGCAGCCCTTGATATTCATATATCTGTTGAGGAAGAGCCCAGATTTTGCCCTTTAACCAATGGTAGCGTACTGGAATTACTCCGTTGCTATAAGCTAGATAATATTCCCCATATGCACCAGATCATTTGGTATTCCATTAGAGGTGAAGTGGACTGGGATTCGCTGACCCAATATATCAAAAGTCTCATTCATCATATCAATAACAGCCTCATAATGCCGCAAGAAGGCAGTTCCAATTAACAGATCATAACTGCTATTTGGTAACACTATAGCTGAAGCTACCACGACAATAAAACCAAACCTCAGCGGAAGTGCACTGTATGCTCCCTCAGAGACCATAACTCCACTCCAGCAGTGCCGTATACCATACCGCGTTCCACATCTGCTTTAATGCCAACCTGGCCACCAATTTGGTGGAGACTATGTTGACGGGGCACTGGTATCTATGATAGCACAGACTTGGGTCTTAGCCACAACAAGGTCACAGTAAGTACATTCAGAGTAGGATGCATCTTGACTGTTAACAACATGGACATCTAAAGAATCCCTGTTTCTGAGGAAACATGCAATCCCCTCACCAATTCTGGGGTATTGGTTTATGATAGTTTTGACTGGAAGAGCGAAGCTTACTGCTTGAAAAAAAGGTGCGTCCAAGGAGGGGTCTAACTTTTCAGGGGTTACTTGGTAGAACATTTGACAGGCATATGGCTCAACATGCATCTGAAACCCCTTTTCCGCCATAGTCGCTGACTGTACTTGTGTCAAAACATTCATCCCTCCAACCGGCTGCTGATATAAAACTGACTCATTGTACAAGGAAGCTTCCGGTGAATAATCTAATTTGGGTTCAGGTGAGATGTCTTGGTTTGGTATAGCGGAGATAGAGAATCCCTTCTCTACTACGCTCTGACTTTTCCCTGGACATACTGTCCCAGCTGTACACAAGAGACCAGTTGATTAGGGCACCATCGTGCCAGATGCCCCTTATGACTGCATTTAAAACAGCTAACCCCATAGGGCTCACATCCCTGATTAATGCAATACAAACCACAATGAGAGTTAAACTGGAATTGATCAGCATAAACAGGTCTAGGGCGATAGTTGGCCCAGGGTCAATAAGCAGGAATGGGTTGGACGTTTAACTACTGATGATAACCTGGTGAATTCTGCACTGGACTGCCAGTGTTCCCCAAATATGATGATTCAGCCGCTGCAGCAGAAGGACTCCGCTCAGCATTAGGTGGAGGGAAGTTGGCTGATATATGGTGCAAAAACTGAACAAGATTAAGCAAAGGTACATCTTCATCCAATAGGGTGGTCATAACGGTATGTAATTCATGGTATGGCTTTACAGCAGAAGTCATCGCAATACACACTTCTGCTTCAGATAAAACTTCAACCCCAATTAGCACGTGAGCTTCCACTGTAAATTGCTCAGCAAACGCGGTAAGGGTTTCATTCCACTGAAACTTAATGGTTAAAAATTCAGCCATCTGCTGATACATCTTTGCAGTTCCTCCAAACAACCACAGCACCATATCTTTGACTTCTTGGTATATAAGGGAGCTGCTTGGAAGATAACAGATGACTTGATCAGCACTTCCAACATCCAAGGAAGAAATCAAAAGGTTTTCTCTTCATTGATCCAAGACTCCTTCATTTGCAATCTCAAATCACTTTAAGCACCCATAAATACTCCCTTCGCGATCAAATAGGGGCAGCTTATTGCAGTAGACCTCTGGAGCAGCTCATCTTGTTTTTAAGCACAGCATCCAACGCCAGTTTCAGCTCCACATAGGTAACTTGAGGCAACACGGCTGGCAACTGAATTTTTATCATATTATAATTAATTAATGGGCCCCCTGTAGTGAGCACCACTGTTGTAAAATTGGCAGTATATGAGGGATACACCGAAGGGTTTTTGCACAGGGTTCGACCCACTGAGCAGCTAGGATCAATGATGTGAGGATCATTGTCCTTAAAATAGAATAATAGACTTATAAAATAAATAAGGAGAACTTGCTCCCACAACTTATCTTTATTAATATTTTATTACAGCTGATACCCACTGTTCCGCTAACTTCCACTCTCAAAAAACCTCCCCTCCCTCAATCATCTCATCCTGCTTATATCATAACAATTTTGGATGATACTAATTCCATGGCTTAGGAACTCAATTTGCCATATCTCATTGGTTACATCAATTCTTCATTTAAGCTCACGACGCCCAATTTGAGGCGATTTACCAACAATCCAATATCGCCTAATTTTGAGGCGCTCAAAAAACCATTAATCATATCAATCTTGGTGAATCCATCTGTCCCGCCCTCACAACCTAGGGCTTATCATCCAGTCATATTGGAATCACAATAAGGACTCCAACTATAACCAGAATATTAGGATAAATAAACTTATGGTGTGGGTATTAGTTCTAAACTTTTTAGATCTAAAGCTTAGCAGATGCAGAGTGATTAGTCAGGGCTGTACATATAAGAAGATGCATTAGTCATGAAGCACATGAATTATAATAATTAACTAGTTATATATTGCAAGTTGATTGAATTCATACTTTTAGATGTTAAGAGTATTAAATTAGTGCAATATAAGCAGGAACCCCTATTAATGATTTAAGTAAAACAAATTTGCTGAAAACTATTAAATTTTGTCTATCTTGAAGGAAATCCAATTATGATCTATAAAAACATTAGTTATATCTTTTTGGAATGTCTATTTTCTCATCCATCTAAAATCCTTATTAGAACTTTCATGAAATTTTGCTTATATTTAAGTTTAGAATCTATTTTAGAATTATTGACTGTTTATCTTTATTGATCTTCTGGAGCACATTTTGTAAAGAACTATCATTAACTAAAGGTTTTATTTTCCATTAATAAGAATTTAGCAATGCATAATAGTGTTTTTTGGGTTTGACCAACCATAGGATATTGACCCCTGCCTGATTAACCCTTAATGCCCCATAGATCTCATCACTACCATTTTCCTAAATATCTATATCTCTTGGCAGATTAATTACTATTACCCACAATCAGATAATTATTAGCACTTTCTAGCTTGAATCCAAGTAACTATCTATTTACTATATGATCCTGATTTCTGGTGGATTGACTTTATCCACTTGTCAAATGCATACCCTGATCATTTAAATTTGTTTTATTCCTGTAAATTTAGGATTACCAAAAAATAAACAAAATTGTTCTGAATATCCATGCAGACCGATTTCTAAAAATGTAACTGAAATTAGACAGACAATTATAATGATATGCCCAAGGTAGGATGGACAAATATAAGATGATAACAACGTTGGATAGATGACATCAAGTCTCAGAAGCATTTCCCACAGCTTATTATTAAACTATAAGTAGGAAACGATAGAAGATTTGGGAGTTGCAAGGAAGGTTGACTCACTTGAGGCCAGGGTATAAATTTGAAGGGCCATGTATTGGAAAAGGGACATACACAATAATGTAAATTCTGGTATCTACTCTTTTTTAGAACGCTAGTTTTCATTACGCTTGATATCCAATACTAAAAGCACTCACCAAGACTACAGCGGATTTGGAGAATTTATCTTCTAAAGGCATATTTTCCACCTGACTCCAAGTTTATTTTTGAGGTATTCTGTCTTCATAAAATTATATCCATTTATGTGAAGTTTTCCTATGTCAATCTCGCCTGTTTCAGACCTGATTACAACACTTGGAGCTCACTACAAAGGTACTTTTCACACCCTATATCTTATTAAAGCATAATAAAGATGAAATTAGCTAAAAGTACTCTTATTCATCCACGCCTCTGTAAAAGCCTTTTTTACTTGAGGAAATAAAAGCTTATACCATCATCGGCTATATCAGGCACTTAACAACTTACAACTTCTAGTCCAATCCCAAGAACAGGGAAATAAAGGAATTGAATTCTTGTCTTGTAGAGTATAACATAAACATAAACATGCTGTGCAATAATTCTAGGTTTAACAATACCATTTCGCTAGCATAGCGAAGCAACTCCACCAAGCTGTTGAAAAGCCATTTGTATATGTAAACATGACCATGACCAGGATCAGACCTTAGACTCTGACCCTGAAAATAGTATCAACCCAGTCATAACCAACTTTATTGACTATCTTGACTATCTTACCCTGGCCAGAAGCTGTTCCTATATCTACTACAAACCCTGTCACTGCAGCATAGACGTCCATTATTTCCTCTCCTTCTGCTTCCAATAATTATTATTCTGGGAATTTGTCCCAGGTTAGACAAGTTAACTTGCTTAAGATTTATAGAAATATACATTCACACTTTTATATGGCTATCCAAAAACATCATGGTGAACTAAAATGACTGGGCCAAAATGGACAAGTTAATGAACCTCTTGGACCCTGCCAGTCATGAGCTGTAAAAAAAAGCTTATGTGAAGCGGGCATGTCTTATAATAATGCCAACCAAGTTGTTTTTTATGAGTTTGGTGGAGTGAAAAGGATGATAGAAAGGAAACAGCCTTCTTTTCCATCAACTTAAATAAAGGAAAAAATTAGCCTTTGCTGACCATTTCTTATAATGAAGCCCAGGTGTTGTATGTGGCTAAAGTTCAAAGTTAATATGATACTCAGATTTCTTTACACCACGTCTGTGAGCCCAACAAAGAACTATATGAGGCTTTTTACCCTGTTTTAAATTTCATATTACCATATCTTAGATGGTGAATTAACTCCGCCGTTGCACCCTCACCTTTGAAGCACTGAACACATTATAAGTTAAATCTACAAAAACGATCAGCACTAATACAGATTATTTTATTTATCTAAGCGTCCAAAAGCCTTGCTACCCAAAAAAGAATCTAATATTCATCATCTGATATTATTCATGGACACTTATGTGTGAAAAGCCTTAGCAGAGTGGAAAAGAGAATTTTTTATCTCACCAAAGATTACGAAAATCCCATTTAAAGAACATATCAATAATGAACGCTGCCTTGTTGGTTGAACTTCCAATAGGAATATAGAAAAAGAGTTCACTACGCCTCATTGGCTACATGTGACCAGCAACTTATCTACTTACCTGAACTGGCAGATACTCTTAACGTTCATATGCTTACTGGCATGAATAATTATGACCAGTGACTTATGGTGTTATTAGTGTGAAAAACGTTAAAGTTTGAGAAATTGTAGACAATAGAGCACCCATCAGCATGGTTTTTTTACGCAGATTAAGAAATTTATGATTTTTTCCTGTAATGATAACATTACCTACTTTGAATTGATTCAAACAGCATTTTGATAATCACACAGGAGAGATGGGAGATTTTAATAAATCCCAATTAAACTGGGTGAAGTCTGTATCAGGAAATGGACAAAACAGTGCTTTGAAGGGAAAGAAACGCCCTGGAGGGGGACTGGGAACCAAAGCTGCCAAGAAACCACACTCACAACGCCAGGAGGACATGGAGACCTTCGCGGCGGATGCAACTCAGATACCATTCGGGTTTGCAAATTTTACCATATAACAAAATTTATACATGAAAATCCAATATGCCCAACCGCTATAAAAGGTAGAGCACGGGCCTTGACTTTTCTTAGAGGTCAAGTCTACTACTCTGTGGGATAAAGTGGAAGAGACACAGGCCTCCCTTTCCCCCATGCAGTGTACATTACCACCCATACCATCCACCACAGCTAGATCAATATGGGCTTTGAAACTGAAGAAGATGCAGATGCCGCCACAAAAGTCTGCATTGAAATTGCCCTCCCTGAGGGCAAACAAATTGTGCACATCACATGCGGAGGATGGAACAAAGCAAACACTTTGTTTATCTCCTTTGACTCACTCCCTGCCAACCTTCCTCACAAGGTAATCGAGTAGGAGCTTTAAAATGGACTTGAAAGCTATGGAGAAATTAAGCAACTTGAAATACAGTTGTTTCACCTGATGCCAAACTTTTGTACAGAAAAGGCAATTGCTGTGATCAACCCAGTCCCCAATGTGGATTTAGCCCTCACAAAATCTCACGCACAGTGGTGCTTCACCTCCTGGATGGGGAGTATCAAAGGCATTCTGAATCACACTGGAACGTGCAAAGCCTATCTGTAACCACTGCACTGCATTGGGGCACAAGGAACACGCATGCCCCATGAAGGAGGGCATTTTGGCCCCAGACTTCTGCAACAATGCCATGGACGAAGATGATGAAGCCTTTAAAATAATTGACAGCAATCACCACTACTCCGGGGAGAGGATGGGAAATACATCCTCATTGACCCAGTACCACCCAAACTATAAATTTGGTACAGAAGGCCTAAAAGCTGGTAGTGGCCAAGACTGCATCACTCGCAGCCTCCTCCATCAACCCCAACAAAATTCAGGAGGACATAGAGGAAATCAAACGAGGCAAAAATCAGAAAAAAAAATCAATGCTTAGGAGGGCATGGAGGATTTTAGCTGAGCCACCAAATCAGAGCAGAATGCTTAAGCTGAAAATTTACTCAACAATTTGGCAGAATCCTAAAGTTGTATCAATCAAGTGAACTCAGCAGAACAATTCAGCTTTACTATGGGTGAAAATGAGGGACCCAATTCTCCAAACTTGAACCACAAAACCACATAATTTAATCGCACTGCACTAAACCACCATGAGCCACAAGTAGAAAAATCTAATGCAAACCCTAAAAACTGCAAAGCCTGCGCGAAATTGACACAGAGTAAGGGATCAGACAGTGACAAAGAGTGGACTGGCCCAGTGACACAGAGTAAGTTTAAGAGAATGAATGGTGGGTTAGGGCCGGATAACCCTTCCAACTGCTCCTGAGGCGCCATAGGCACCTCAGTGTCAATAGGGATGCTAAACATCGTGGGAGCCAGGGCTCAAGGACCCCAAGCCAAAAAGTCGGACTTCCTGCAAAAACCCCCTGTAGACATTTTGGACATCCAAGAAACCCAATGTCTACAGGAAGAAGATGAATCCTGGTCAGCCAGTGTCTCACCATCCCTATTGATATGGATGTCCCACTGTAGGGCGGTCATCCAAAATAACAAAGAGTTAAAAATCACCAACTCCTATTCATATCTGCGTGGCCGCATACTAGTAGCAACAATTGAAAGCTAAGAGGACACAATTTTAATAGCATATATCTAAGCACTGTGAACCACGGCCAAGAGGAAACAAGCCTGAAAACTGTGCCAACACTCAACCTCCCACCAGATACGATCCTGTTGGGCGACTTCAACTTCTGGGATAAACCCCAACACGGACTGATGGCCTAACCCCAGTGGAATCCCACTGGGGCACATCAAATTCCATGCAATAAATCTGTAATGGACAAGTTTTTCTCGTTTGTTGCATTCTGACTCAGATTTGGATTTTCAGAATCTGAGTAGGAGCGCTTTTAAAATGTTTTTCAATTCGTTTTAAAAATTACTTTTGGTTCAGTAGTTTTGGGTGCTGGGTTATGCCTCATATGAGTTGTAGATTAGGCTTGTGTGAGCCTAATCAATAACTTATGTGAGGCCTCCAAAGTACTGCCTCTATAAAGCGCCTAGCCATTCTGAAGGTCACTTCGGAATTTTCACCCTAGCGTCTCCCTTTCATGGGGAGCATTGTTGGTTGCTCCCTAGATGAGCTCTGGTTGGCGGGTCATTTTATTATCCAGAATCAAAAAAATGTTGTTTTGGGGTTCACATACTTCGCTTACCTGTTGGTCTTAGACCTTGTCAAGGAGTTTTTTGAGTAGGTTAGTTTTGTTTCAATTCACTCAGAGGATTTGGCATAACCAGGCAATATTAGGTGAATGTTTGGAACTGTCAGTGCCCCTATCCCTCCCTACTTGTTTATAAAGCTTCAGTTGGTTGTCATGCGCCAGAGTATCATTAAAATATATGGTGGTCAGAACTGGGGTTTTTCCATCCATTAAATTATTTTAGAGTCATTGTGTGCTTCATGCTGCTGATCCCCAGTTTGGTCCAACCTCAGTGGTCACTTGGTCCCAGTTGTTGAGGAACCAGCACCGGTGGGAGCTGGTGACTGATGGCCAACTTTGGATCCAAAGTGACTGTTGGTTCAATTTCCTGGCTTGGCCTCCTGCCCACCAGGGATTTGGCGGCACTGAGGGGACCTGCCCCAGCAGGGCTCCCTCACCTGCAGATGGTCCGCCCAGAAAGGGATTGGACGTCAAGCTGCACTGCACCATGCACCCCTCTTGCACTTTCTTAAAGAAAGCGCCTTCCCGGTCAGGATGGGAAGACCATCGTCAATGGGAGCTTGGGAGGGGGCTCACTATGCATCCAAGTGCTGGGCGTGTGGTCTTGGGCTGTGGCCATTCAGCTGCACTGAACCGCGTGTTCCTCTCGCGTTTCCTTGGCGATGGCCTTCCCAGTTGGAATGTGAAGACCATCTCCAATGGGAGTCTGAGAGGGGGCACAACACAGCCACATGCTGGGCATGCATCCTCATGCGGGTGGACTGATTCTGGCAGCCCAGTCCCAATACGCTATCACCATTTGTCATTTCCTTGAGGGGCCTGGAGTTTATTTGGGCTAATTTTCCTGAGGCTTGAGGTAACTCGCCCCAGGAAGCCCTCAGCGTGGCGGCCTTCCGCTGAGGGGCCCCTCTTTGGGGAGGCAACCTTCTTAGTTGGGAGTGATGTAACAGACGAGTTTGTCTCATTTGTTACATTCTGACTCGGATTCAGATATTCTGAATTTGAGTCAGAGTGCTTTTAAGATGTTTTTATATTGGTTTTAAAAATTAATTTTGGTTTAATCGTTTTTGGTGCTGGGTTGTGCCTCATATGAGTTGTAGATTAGGCTTGTGTGAGCTAATAAATAACTTGAGTGAGGCCCCAAAGCACTGCATTTATAAGGCATGCCTGGACATTCTGAAGTTCACTTCAGAATCTTCACCTACCACTTCCCTTTCCTGGGGAGCATTGTTGGTTGCTCCCCAGATGATCTATGGTCATCAGGTCGTTTTATTATCCAGAATAAAATAAATGTTGCTTCAGGTTTCTTATACCTTGATTACC